>WBNH01004371.1:390552-466050 GCA_013401255.1 Urocolius indicus
CACACCCCGGCGGCGCGGCGAGGCGCGGCGAGGCGGGAGTCCCGCGCCCGCCCCGAGGGGCAGGAGCCCCGCGCCGCGCCTGTCTCCCCGCTCGCTGCAGCCCGGGAGGCTGCGGAGTTGGCAGGCGAGCCCCCCTCCCCTAGCCGCACACATGTTGAAGACGCTTCGCCGCCCTGGGGAGGCCGGTGCTGCTCCGGCCGGCTGCGGGCACCGCTACGCTGCCCGCTTCCCTCCCTCCTGCCCCAGGCCCTCGCGGCAGATGCGGTCTCAGCCTCCTCCTTTTCCCCTCCTGGTCGAGGGCACCGCACACGGATGTGTCCCGATAGTGGCTGCAATGGCGAGGGCTGCGGTGGCGGTGAGCCCAAGTGAGCGGGATGATGAGTCGGTGAATGGGTCGGGCATCCCGGCGCTGCCTGCGGCGTGCTGGCAGCCGGGCGCAGATACCCGCTGGCGGACCTGGCGCTGGAGGCTCGGCGAGCAGCGCTGGCTGCCGGGCGATGAATGGGGAGCAGCCTTCCCCCCCCCCTTCCCCGGGCAGCCGGGGCGCCTCTGCCCGCGGGAAAAGGCGCGATCCGCGGCTGGGATCCTGAGCCGAGCTACAGCTGCAGGATGGAGCAACGTTGACTCGCCCATCCCTCCTTTCCCTACCCTGGGCTATAGTTACCGACACCCGTTTCTCAGACAAAGGCGGGGGAAATCAAACTCTAAAGCCTCTCTCCGCAGCCGGGAGCGGCTCCCCCCCTGTCACGCACCCCCTTCGCTTGGCGGCTGCAGCCCGGGGGCGGAGGAGCCGGAGGGAGGGCGGCACACACGAGATTTCCAAAACAACTACCACGGCGTACGCCACGTCGGTAGCGCGCCCTCTCCTCCAGCCCTCCCTCCCTCCCATGCTCCCGTTAAATCGGTATTGTCGCTCACAGTTTATGGCCGTGGAAGAAAAATACCAGCCCCCACCCAAAATGCACCGCAGCCCAGGCGGCGGCGCGGGGCGGAGTGCGGGAGGGAGGCGGCAGGGGGCGCCCTCCCCTCGCCGGGCAGGGCTGCGGCGGCGCCGGGGGGTGCGGGGAGGGGAGCGGGGGGAGGGAGCGCCCGGTGCGCGCCGCAAAGCGCCGTCCGCAGCCCCGGCCCCGCCGCCTCCCGGCCTGGAACCCGCATGGTGAGCGCCGGGGTTGGCAGGGGAGAGGCGGGCGGTGTGCGGGGTGGCAGCGTGGCGGTCGCGTCCCGGCTCGGCCGCGGTGCCGTTTGCGGCGCAGACCCGCGGGGCCCTCTGCACCCCCCGGGAGCGCGTGGCTGCGGCCGTGGGCGCTCGGGGTGCGAGGCACTGCCAGAGCATCGAGCGCTTTGTCTGGGGCCAGGAGCGACAGGTCGGATAACCCAGCACCTTGACCTGTTGGTGTTATTTGGAAGTATTTAAGCCATTGAATGGGTGTGCAGGAGGTTTTCCTTCCTCTTGGAGAAATTTATCCCCTCCTGTTTTTGTTTTTTTTAAAGGTTGTTTTTACTAGCTCCGTTTCTATTTATTTTTTACCACAGTTTTCTGTTTGGAGATACAAGGTGACAAGGTGTGTTTGAGATAACGGAGACACATTCCTACCTGTCAGAGTAGCACGGACCGACCTTAGCTGGCCCCTGTGTAGCCCATCCTGTGTGTGCAGCAGGCCACCAGCATTGTTTCCTCTTGCAGGGTCTCAGCTACTTGGAAAAACTTTCAGCTCTGGGGACTCTGGTGACTAATAATTACAAGTTGCCATCCTTCTAGGTGAGAAAGATGGATCATCCTGTTTAAAAACAAAAGCAGAAGTGGTTTTGTGTTTTGGCTTGGGGCTTTTTTTTTTCCTTTTAATAAAACAAACCAAAGTTTGGTTCCTTTTAGATGTGTGTTTGTGGATGTTGGGAAGTAATTTCATATTAGCATATCAACATCTGCCAGGATATATGTTGAAATCTTAAAACATTAAAGAGGCAGTGAGAGAGAAATGCCTTTTTGTCAATAAACTTGAATGTGAGGCTAATAAGTTGTAACATGACTGTTACCTTTCCTGAAGGTTATTACAGCAAATACTTAAGTAAACTTCAGTCAGAATAGAAGTGTCCCTTTTGACAAAAACAACTAATAACTCATTCTTCTCCAAAAGTAACACTAAGATAAATGTTTTGTATTATTTGTTTTAATAGTAATCAGCCTTTTACTAAAAGCAACATTGTTTCTTAATTAAATTTTAGAAATTGCTTTTTAGTATGTAATGGAAGTTAGATGCTTCCAGTGTTTGGGAACAAGTCTCTGAGACCATTGCAAACTGTTACATTTTTAGTGCCTCATCATTAAAAAACTTGTTTTTAATTTGCAGTGATGGTCCATCAGATAGTAGTAACAGAAAGAGACCTCTTCTATAAACCTATTTATGCTGCAAAGCATATTGTGTGGAACTAATAGAGCTGAAAGGTCCTTAAGAGCTTGTAAAATCTCTGGTGTTAAGTTTTAGAAGGGAGGTACTTAGATATGCAAGGAATGGGGAAGGTGAAGGGTGGCTACGTTTGCCTGTAGGTGAGACAGACAAGTGGTGAACGGTGTCTGCTGCTCTTGAGTGCTCAGGAATGAAAAAACTTCACAGGAAAGGAACTTCTCAATTGTTTTGGAAAGCTGATTCCCTACAGTGTTAAGCATCATCTAGACAAAAAAAAAAACCCCACAACAAACAAACATCTAGGAAGTCTGCTCTTCAGGATGAGATGAATAACTTAATTTTTTTTCTGTGTACGTAGGATAGAAGTTACCAGTTGTCAGAAGATGCCCATTAGCATTTTCAAAATTGGTATGTGTCACTTACAGTGGTTTATTACAACAGCATTTTAATTAAGCTTTAATAGTATAAAGTATCATTTGTTAGGTACTTAGCGAACTGATCTCTACAGTTACTGAATTCACTATTCAGTTATTGAATTCCAGATGAATGCACATACAAATTTTCTGCGGAAGGTAAGTTGTGCTTCTGACACACTGCAGAGTGAATAATAGATGATTATTCTCAACTCAGCTTTACTACTCCATAATAACAGTAAATAAAGTAAATAGTAAATTTGAAAGTAGCATTCCTGGAATACGTAACCTTATCAGAACCTTAACTGCAGGCACAAGTCGTGTCATCCAGTGTGTATTTTTGTAGCTTTCTAATAAGATGACAGCTGATTTGATACAAAGAAAGGATTTGGAACCAAATGATTTTTGCAGGAGCAAAGACAGCAGTCATGGGTTAATATATTTATTTGAAAGTGGCTGCAAGTAAGCTTTAGTGGCTCAATAGGAAATTTATTTGGGTTGGGTTTTGTGTGTGTTTTTTTTTTCTTTTTTTTTTCAGAAGGGGGAAGTTTTGTTTGCTCTGCTACCTGAAGATGGTTTAAGAGAGACAAAATTTTATACGCTGGGAATGAACAAAACAGTATCAAATATGATGAGGACCATAGTTCAAGGTCTGTAGGATGTGAGTGCCAGGAGAAAGCTGCAGTTGAGCAGCTGAGTGTGTTCCACAGGTATCATTTGGTGTGCTTTATCTGCCAGAGCAAAACTGGGGTATTTTTAAAAATTACTAGTTCAGCTAAGTTTGTATTTTAGTAATGTTGTGGTTGCTGGGATTTTTTTTTTTAAAATCCCTGTAACATGGTTGTTTACAGAAGATAACAGCACATCATGCTGGCCTGCATCTAAACAAGCGTTACAGTATTTTTTATTATACTAAATTCAGATCTGCTTTATGCTTAAATTTTTATATAGAGAGAGTATGGTTTTAATTAACGTTTTTGTACCAGTGTAATTGTTAATGTGAAGGTAGTCTGCTTATATAAATAAAGCCTTTGCTACAAGTGTATCTTTTGTAAGAATGGTATAATAAAGGTGCTGGGAAGGGGGATGTCAGTGTATGTGCTTTGGAAGAAAAAGCACTCCTGATTACATTTAAAAAAAAAAAAATCCCATACCTTCTGTAGATGGAAGGCTTGTTCCTCTCACCTGACACATTTTGGGAAGATTGCCCTTACATTCCTAGTGAGGATGACCAAATTGCCCTCATCATTTCGATCTTTCAGGAAATACTTAGATCTGGCGTAAAAACCAAATACATATTCTAGATTTGAGTAAAGACACTTTAGAGAGGGTGTAACTCTCATTTATCTACCTGAGGGCCATACGCCTCAAGGAAAAAACTACATTGTTCAGAGAGTCTCTGTAACTAGCTGAACTGGAAGGCAAACATGAGGCTTTAATTTAGTGTCTTAATTCACACGAGTGCTTTTGAAAGTCTGTGATGGTTGATGGTTTTGAATAAGAATTGAATAAATACATTTTTTCCTGCAGTGAGTCACTTTCAGTTTACCACCATTTATATCCTTACTTGTTTTTTAAGGTGGCACTAAAGATGATTTGGATGAAAAATGATACTGGCTGCGGGGCCCTAAACCAGTAGTGTAGTTGTCTCTATCAACACATCACATCCGCAGGTTCTTGACTATCCAGATGATATGGCAAAATGTTTCATTTAAAATCTGCTCCAGTAGTGTCTAAAACAATTTACAAGAAGCAGAAACCAAGCAACTGTGCCAACAGCCCGTCCACTGAAGCAGTGCTTATCAGCTCATCAGTCCTTCAAATGCAGGAAAAGGGCATGCTCTCAAGCCTGGCGTCACTGTTTGGTGTTTCGTCCCTACACCCAGCTTCTCCTCTCTCTCAGGCCTCAGCCTTTAGACATTCTTTCTTTCTTTCTCCTCCTTTTACCTCTTGTATGTATTGATTTCTGCTGCATCTCTGTATCTGATAGTTCTTTGCTTGTGCTGTAGCTGGACCAAAGAAGTTGTTAGTGGTAAAGGTTCAAAGCACCAAAACTAAGGGGACAAAATGTCTCTTGAAGTCTAAGTAGGCAAAATAAATTGTTTTAAGATACTTCCCTCCCTCCCACCCCAAAAAAAAAAAAGTCAAATTTAAGTTTGTGATCCTGTTTTGTTTTGTCTCCCCACTCCTGCTGCTCTGAAGCCTTTTGAATGTTGAAGGTTCCTGAGTCAGACCGAAGACAGCAGTAGCTGAGGTGGATTAATGCTGGGATGTAGTCGGGGACTGGAACACTTGGGAGCTATGCTAGACAGAAAGGGAGAGAGATGCGAAATGTGAAGTGGTAAGACTGATTTTCAGCTCATGTTTACAGACTTCACTCAATCATGTAATGCCAGCGTTTGTGCATGGCGTGTGTGAAGTGGTAAGGCAAAGGAAAAACAATTAGCATCAGCCTACTTCACCAACTATTTTTGCACTTCAAATATTCAGATGGTAGCCAGTTGGCAAGATCCTTTCAATATCTAATACATGTGAGAAAGCATGTATTGGCAAGAGTTTGGATGAGCTTGTAAAAGTATTTGTCATGCTCTCTTTTGTTTTGTGAATTTGTTCTGTCACACCAGCATGCAAGCAATGTATTCTGCTGGTTAGGACACAGTAAGGGATGTAGTTTCACCATTGGTTTAATAGTTTTTGCTGCCACTGGAAGGGGTGATATGAGCCCCTCTTCCTGCTACCTTACCTGTGCCAGTCTGAGCCCTCGCTGGGGTGAGTGAAAGAACTGCTCTGCCTGAAAAACACTCCTGTTCAGCTGGATCAGGTCTCTGCTGTGGCTGTTACCACAGTGGTGATGTCACGAAAACATGACACAGGGAAGACAACTACCATTTTCACTTGCAGTCTGATCTGCTTGCAGCTTCCCAATCGGTGTAATCCAATCATAAATTGTATAGGTTGATTCTGTGCTTTGCTCTGGCACGTTTTAAAGACTTCTGTGCCGCTTAGTTGAATTATACAAATGGTTTTGTCAGGTTTGGATTGAAAATTTCAAGCTGATTCTTAATTTAATTGGTAACTGCTAATTCATGAAATATGCTTTCCAAAATCACTTTTACTCTAGGATTGCTCATGCTTAGCTACAGTCTACAGATGAGGATTATTTTGGACCTGTAGAACGTTTTCATGCAGCCTTTTTTCGTGATCACTGAAGTGTGGATATCATGATGTAAGCAAATAATCTCTTTCGTGCTTCAATGATCTTCAGTCTCAATTTCAAATTTCAGCAAGATGTGCAGCCTTTATGACATTTCAAACTGAAATCTATAAGGAATAGCCCTAAACAAGCAAGACATCATAGCTAGTATGTGTGTTACATGAATACTTCACAGCACCTCCGTGGCTGCATGCAGCCATTTATCTTTGGAGTTCTTGAACAGTCACAAAAGTTATTATTTAAGATGGCAGGAGGTGTGTAAGCCTACTACTTGAGCTGCTAGTGCCTCTTCATTTAAAATTCCCAATGCACAGAAGAACAGGGTGCCCTAGAGAATGGGTGCAATTTAAAACAGCTTTTCTGAGTGCAGCAGAGATTGCCAGAATTGATGTGTGTTTTATCATGTGTGTTCAAAAGTTCCTTCTTCAGAAAGCATTCAAATTTAGCTAACAGCACTCTTTAATGTGCTTCAGCCATGTCATCAAAACAAGAAAACCCAACAAATTCCCAGCAGAGTGTAAGGTAGCAAGCAGATTATCCATCAAGAAGAGAAAGGAGTTGCAGTTCTCAGAGCAATCAAAATCTGTCCATTTTGTATTTTATACTGGGGCAGAGAAATTGCACAGTGCACGGAACTTTTACTACTAAGTGAAAGTTGATAAGGAAATAGTTAATCTGTTTGCAGTTAGTGCACACACCCACCAGATGGAGCTTCTGGCACCAGTGGAAAATTCCAGAAATCGAGCAAGAATGGGAAGTGTGTGAATGACTTAGAAGATCTTTCTTTGTTGGACTGCAGAAGTTATTATTTTAACCTTTAAATAAAAAGTGGAAAGACATCTCAGCCTTACGCTTTCCTTTCACTAGAACTGTCTCCCATAGATGCTTTTCATATGATGGGAAGTTGGAGTTTTCAGTGCAAGAGTCACCAAGCTGAAGCTAGACAGTAAGCTCCAAAAAAAAAAAAAAATGGAGAAAAAGAAGAATTTTATAAGCCGTTGCTGGATATTGCATATAACCACTGAAACAGCACGTTGCAGATTTTAGCTTAAGAATTTCCTCCACAAAGGGTTTGAAATGGGGTGGGGTGTTTAGTACTATATTTTAGATGGACTTATCTCCACTCCTGAAGCCTTATTTTCACAAGATGTCCAGAGAAGTGGTGTGAAATGGCTTATTGTTTGACACACAACTTGCAGTTTTTTAAAAGGCAGCTAATTTAATCTCTGAAGGGATTTTTAGTAATTTTTTTCATTCTTTTTCTGACAAAGGGATTTTTAAGAAATAGACTGTTTGACTGAGAGGGAGTTGGGCTCCTGCACAGTGCTGAAAAAGTTTAAGATACTTTGACCAGACAGCAAAATACGTTTGTTAATTTCCTTCAGTTTCAATAGTCTTACTTTTAAAACAACATGCCATTTTTTTTCCAGAGGGTTAGATTAGGGTTTTCTGTTCACTTGATAATTTTTAATGTGCCAAGTCCTGTTTTGGGTATAGACACAAGTTAAAGCACCCTGTATATAGAAACAAGATAAAGGGCTTGCTGATGTGCTAGCTTCAGGTGTCATTTCAGTGCTGGGTCTAATATGGCAGCTGTGCACACAGAATAATCTACTTGGAGAGGCATTTGTTAGAAGTTAGCTGAAGACCATCATGTTACATGGGCAGAAGCTTGGTGTTGCAGATGGTTGAGCTGATAAGGCTGAGGAGGTACTCTCTGTTTAAAATGTTGCCATGAGAATGGAAGCATGCTGTTACCAAACAGCTTCCATCCTAGGATTATAGTGGACTTGAAAAATGAGCCCTTAGTTGTCTGGCCTTTCAGATGTGCTGTTAGACTGCAAATCTTATTACCTTCACTGGCAATGTGGATGCACAGCCCTCTGAAAACTAGGCTAGAAATGCTTAAATGAGGAGGAAAGAGTCCAACAGAAGAAAGTGAAACTGTCTAATGTTAGTCAGTGATAGATGTGTTGGGAACACTGTGCAGGGAGGGGGATATTTAATTCCAAACCTTTTCAAGGGAGTTTTCAGTAATTGTCTGCCCTTCCAAGTTGTCTTGTCTTCCTCGTGTTCCTGCTTCTGGTATTTTTTTATTTGCTCTCTCTTCCCTGACCTTTCTGCTTCCTGTCACTCCTCCTTGCTCAGCTGTCCTGGAATCGTCAGGTCCCAGAGTTCCAGTCTCTGCCTTGCTGCAGGGACAGGCCACCATTGTCCTGATGTGAATATGAGATGTTATACACCATCATACTGTATAGCATCATTTAACCTGCATAGTGAGGAGGCTGCTTTTCTATTGCTGTGGGAACCAGATTAATTTTCTTGCATCTTTTTCTTGTATTTGAAGAGATTACAGCATTCTTTGCAATCTGTTTCATGGCTGGCTTTTTAGTACATACTAATGACTGCATTCCCACCTTGTTTTAAATGCAGTTGGAATAAGGAGATAAAAACCACAGTATCAAGAAACTAACAATCTTGTTTCATTTCATCCAGGAACACAGAGCTGCTAACAGCTCTGATACGTGCTACTGCGTTGTGCTGTTATATGTAACCCAAGACCTTTTTCAGCTTAAAAGACTAGCACAATAAGGGCCACAATAAAAGAAATTTTGATCATATAAAGTCAGAAAAATGGCAAATGCTTGGTGATTCTCATTAGCAACACAATGCAGGGAAATGATACTCAGCCATTGTCGGGAGGCCCAGCATGGGATGAAGCACTTCCCTGAGCTCAGTAGTTGCATCTTCAGACTGATCCACTAATTGTCACTGATCTGCTCTCGAGGCTGATCGGCCCTTATCTAGAAGTGTGCTTTCTGCAGTGAGAGTTCAGTGGGAGAGCTGTAATTTGGACTTGATGGAGATACAGGGGCACAAATTCTACTTTCTCGTTAGAAAATAATCCAGTGTGAAACGAAATGACCCATCATCCTTACCTACTTAAAGGTACAGTTAGTGGTCTTGGTAAAGCACATGCAATGTTCACGTTTGCCTCAATGTGAAATATTTAATAATTTTGTCTTTTTAAATATCTTGGAACATTTTAGTGTCTTCTGTTGAAACCATACTCACTGAAAAAAAGACAATATGTACTTTAAGCTGTGGATGTTCTGTCTGAATAATCAACAGAGATTAAAATACAACATTTTTAAACAGTAAAAACCCTTTTTACTTGGAAAAGTAATTATAAATGACTCAACAAATGTTGTTTTTATAAACTTTAGATTTGGTTGTTCCAGACTTCATGATACTAATGTTATGTCTTGTGTTTCCAGTCTGTTCAAGACTGAGTTTCAGTCCATGGGTGATGTCAGTTCAAGAGGTATCCATCTTGTTACAGAAGCACAATCATTTACATGCCATCCCCCAAAGTGGTTTACTCTACATCCTCCTACTAGCAGCATTGTCACTGAAAATTCTAATCTGAATGTTTCCCAAATGAATACATGTCCCTAGGGCTGTGGCTACCAGCCATGTCACTTGTTTGATCTGCCATAGTATTGCCATTTCAGGTGGGACTCTATTTGTATGGGAACCTTCTAGGAAAAATTACCTGGACAAGGAAGCACTGTTGGTGTTCACAAAGTGTATCTCATCTATACAGGGTGCAGTGATGCTGCCCGTACCAATAGCTCAGCTGAGGGGTAAACTGAGGTGCCAAACACTTCAGTCTGAAGGTCAAATGAAGTGTGAATAGGAGCGTTTGTCTCTCTGTCCAGCTGGATCTCTGAATTGGGTAATCTGATTGAAATGTGAGCACTAAAATATCCCTCGGGTAGCATCACCCAACTGAGTCTGTTGTTTAAGTCACAAACTTGCTAAAACTTCCTGCAGCACTGCAGCCCTTGCTGGAGTGCACTCCCCAGTAGCTGTCTGTCAGTAAAGGTACTGTAACTGTGGTTTATAATTAGCTTTGGAGTCCTTCGCAATGAAACGTACATTATAAATGTGAGATTGCCCTTATTACATTTCTTATCTCTTGTCTTTAACACTTTGTTTTGCACAGCAGGATATGATCCTTCTTCTATGTCCGGGCTTTGGCCTCACACAGTAGGTGTAATATAATCCCTGAGGTGGGCGTTCTGGAAGGAGAATTATTTTTGGAGGCTTTTGCATGAAACTTGTCCAATGAGTCTGAGACGCCCAAGCACCATTAATTTTGGAGGTAAATGCCTCGTAATATGTACTGAATAGATTGGGAAGAGTTAAGATTTTGATTTGGCAAAGTATGGGCAAAAAATAGTTGAAAGGATAGTTTTGACTGTTTACTTCTGACGTTTGGACATTTTGAACTTAAAGGAACACCAACTTGAACTCCAGGAAAATTGGGGGTGTGGGTGGCTTTGAGCTCAGTCAGTCTGGCAGCTTCACTGCATATCAATTTCCTGTTTTACAACTTTTCCCCCTCTTTTGGTTTATTAAAACCAACAGAGGCAAGAATGAACGATGATTCTGACTGGAAGAGAAATGACTAGACTGCCTGAAGAATACTCACACACTGAAACAAGCTGAGGAAAAACCTGTGCCTTGTGATACAGAAGTTCAAGGATATATAATTTAAGTTGGATGTCCCTTTAAGTTATTCCTTGGAATCTGACATTTCTTATTTGAATGTCAATTGAAATGTTTAATTTTGGAAGTTCAACTGAAATGTTTTTTATTAAGATATTTTCTATCATTTGTCTATAAATTGATCTGTCAAAGTGGGCTGGGGTATGTATAAAGGGAGGGAAGGGAGGAACACTGTAGTTAACAACAATGAAAACATGAAGCCAGAGGGGTAAAATCCCGCTCAACAACAAACCAAACAAATGAAAGAAAATATTACAATGAAGTCTCAAAAGAGTTTTTAACAAACTACAGGATTTAAATGTCAGTACTTGCCTTGGGTGGAGGGGACGGGGGGGGTGGATCTTTTGCATGAAATAGTCTTTGCTTTACATTTCATTCATGCTATAGTTATTGCAATAAGATCAAGTTATTGATAAAATATAAAGATAATGTACATTTTAAAAGTAAAGTTTGCTGTAGTAAACAGCAGTAATGAAGTATTGGCACACAGCCCATAGAGAAATGGAAACTGGTGTAGAGATGTACCCTGTCTGGGTTGCACTGATGATGCTGATCCTGGATACACATTGCTTTCTGATTTTAATGGTAAATGTTATGGAGAAATATTTAACACTTACACCAGGCTGTCTAGTGGAGAGTGCTCCTACACTTTTAATGAAGTCATTTTTAGCATAATCTGAATTTTATACACTTAACTTGTTACCAGACTGCATGCATGTTCTTGATTATGCTGTTTTACGCTGCTACAGCGCTTCTCTTTTAGTAGCATTATGGGTATTAAGACATCTGGGTTTGAATTATTGGAATGAAAACCATGGGATCATGATACATACCTAACAAAGGCAATGGACTAGAGCAGTGGGTTTAACTGTGTGGGGAAGTTTATTATGCAGGGAAAAGAAACAGCTTGTAGAATAAGGGTTTGAAACATTGCTCTTTCTGTAGGAAAGAGATGGAGTATTGCATGCTGAGAACAAGTGCTTTCCATAAGGTAGCTAAATTTTAAAAGTACATTTGTTTCATTTTGTTTTAGGCTTTGCTTAAGCATTCTAATCTAGTAATTTTGTCCTTTCTGCAGTTTTCATTTCATGCAAAACTCTCTTCCAAACAGAAATTCAAAAACAAAAAACCCCAAACCTGAGCCACCACTGCAGTTTGATGTTTCTGACACGTTGCTCAGCATATACAGAAGAGTATTTAAAGAATATTAGTTAGTAATAGTATCATTTCTGTGGTCTCTTTTGTTTTCTATGATTTCAAAATTACAGATATTAACACCAGTAAGTTTAAAGGTGTGAATGTGTTGGATGACTGCAGAGAACCGTCCAAAAGTAGTGCCTACAAAAGCGATGACTGCAGTAAAACATCCGATTTGTTAGGAGGTGGTCTTCACTGACACCTCTTTAAAACCAACTCAAGCCAAAAAAACCCAAAACAGTAAAAGCAAAAAGCTCCACTCATCAGGAATCTGTCAGCAGAGACTCCAAATAAATAGTCAGTTTCTTTATTCCTTTGTTATTGTGACTAGCAAGACCTAACGTACTTGTGGAAGTTTGAGTAGGTGAGTCAGGACTTCTTTCATTAACTGCAGTTACATATTTTGGCCAGGTTTCCCAAGGAAACAAAACTTATACAATTTTTCACATTGTGGCTTGTCTCCTAACCTCTCTTTCCAGCCAAGAAAAAAAAAGTTGGCCATTTTCACCCAAATTTGGGAGAGATGGAGGTCTGAGGAAATAAAAAGCACCTTTGAGTTTCATTAAATGTAGATCTCTGGTAAGAGAAGAAACTAAGGTTTGAGCATTCCCAGGTTTCCCCCACAACCCTCCTTTAAGCTTGTCCCTTCAGCTGCACACAGCGAAGCCAAGTGGATGCTAAAAATGCTGTGGGAGGAGTTGTAAGGGGGACGGGAAAGAGCTGGAACTGCTTAGGGCCAGGATTTTAGGGAGTTGACTTTTCAGTGTTGGATGTGCGCCAGCTGCAGAGGTGCCAGTGAGGTGTTGTGCCTGGAGCTGAACACAGCAACTTGCCTGTCATTATCTAATCTGGAGCTAGCAGAGGGTATAAAAGAAGGAGAAGCAATAAATTATCTTGACTTAGTATTTGAAATATTCAGCTCCAAATGAGAGTTGTTGGTGCCTGACTGAGTGTATGTATAGTATGTTATTCCATGGATACGATATTATTACAGGTACAGCAGCAGCTCATGATGCCCCGTAAAGCTTTTCTTTCCCAGAAAGAAAAGCAGGCTCGTGCCAGGGAAAGGGATATGTTAAAAAAGAGGAGGAGGCGACAAGACTATCTCAAAAGAAGCGTGGAGCCGCAGAAAAATGCAGAAACAATAAAATGGCACAGGGATGATGAGAAGAGGAGAGAAAATGAGCAAGTTAAGGACAAAGATATCAAGAAGCGGTGGAGACAGGATGAGAGAGAACGACGAAAGAATGTGGACGCTATGAATTGGCACAGGGAAGATGAGAAGAGGGAAAATGAGCGAGGTAAGGACCAAGAAGGCCAAGAACCAGCAAAGAGGATGAGGAGGAGAGGGGGAAAGAGCGACGGAAGGATGAACCTTTTGAAGCAGCTGAGGGATAATGAGGGGGAGAGGGGGAAAAAAGAGTAACAAGGGTTCTGTTTTATAAGCATGTGCAGAAATAACTAAGTAGCAGTATCTTTTCGTTTCACATTTATAATAATTTGCTTTAATGAACTGAAGTCTTAGAGAGCTAGTTAATAAGAGAATGATCTGAGTATAGATGTTTACAAACTTCACATCACAATGGGGTCGAAATGGCTGGGTTTACACATTGCTTATCAAATTGCCTGTTTTGTGCACGTGCTCACAGCTCATACTTTCTTCAGCAGTACAGCGGATAATACTGTGTTTCAGATCACAAAAAAGTTTCAGAGTTTCTCAGTCTTCCTAATATGAGTAAATGAGAGCATTAGGAAAGGAAGGGTCCACCAAACGTGCTCATAAGAGAAGGTAAAACTGATGGGTTTTTCAATTCTCTTTAATAATGTGCCCAAGAGATATTTGTAATTGACTCTCCAGTTTTATTTTGAGGTAAACTATTTAACAGAAATTGTATAGAAGTGTAAATTTCACAGAATGCTTTTGAGAAGTGGTCAGTTGGAGATGCACACTTCTGTGTCATCAGTTCTGGGGTGTTGGCATGAAATCAATTGGCATCACATTTGATTTGATAAACTCAGCTGACACTTGAGCATCAAATCTGAAAAACTGACAAACATTAGAAACTCAACGTTAGGGTAGGAAGACACCTTCTAAAGTTGTATTTTTATTAAGTGTTATATTAGATTTTTTTTATCTGGAGTTGTAAAATGCTTTTCTGCAGTAGCCCTAAGACATTAGTTGTAGGTTTATGAACTGGCAATGGATTTCTACTGGATGAGACTAGTCCCTTGGGAGTCCTTCTGCTCAGATTTAGAAATGTGAGCTCTTGGAGTAAAGGGGTGGTGCCTTGGCACACAGGATGGTTGGTTGCTCCCATCTTTACAGCTGAGGATGTTGCAGCTCTTCTTGGAGGTGGACATTCTCAGCCTGCAGGGTGGCCACAGTAAACACTGTGGGGAAGGGGCTGTCACACAACATCTTTAATGAAATAGTGCCTCTTCTAACCAGTAGCAAGGAACTAGCTATCTGGAAATGAAACTGATTCAATTGTCTGCATCTTTTGGATTTTCTGTATTTAACATGTGTTCCATTTAGGATTAAAGGTCTTACACTTTTGTTTCTTAACTGCAAAAGTGTTTTGGCACCCCTGTTTTGTTGGATCAGTTGTGATGAGGCAGCATGGAAGGACATAGCTACAATAACACAGAGTTGTGTCATTAACAAAACTGGTAACTCCTATGTGGCTGAATTATTACTCAACAAAGCCAAAATAGTCAGTGTGCTGAACATGCATAATGGTTTTCTTTTTAGTGCCAATGCTTTCAATTGGGCCAAAAAAATAAAGGTCCAAGGGGCAGGATGAGGGATAAATGTTGCTTCCTCTGAGTAACTTTGTGTATTTCATTGTCATGGGAAAGCACCCTCAAAATGAGCTACAAGGTTTCCACCTCTGTGCTCCTTTGAGGTTTTCATTGTAGGTCTGGGAATCATCAGTTGGTAAAATAAATTGTATGTCAAGAAAATGGATAAATGCATGCAAAGCCCTCAACCAAATTGCTTCCAGGAGCCTTGGTTTTTTATGTTTCAAACTTAATTCTCTCTCCTTCATTCCTGCCTTTCACTCAGTGTTCACCAGGATGCTTTATAGTTTTCCTTTTCTTGATTGACTGCTGCTTTTAACTGTTCTCAGCTCTGTGAACTTAAACTTAGAGCTATGTTCATAACATTTCCAGAGGAAATAAACAGAGTAGCCAGAGAGTAACTTTCAAGTGATTCCGCAGCAATGTTGACATTATACTGTTCATGTATGCTGACCAAAAAAAAAAAAGAGTTTTAAAAGCCATCTGTTCCACTGGCTGGTTCCAGCAGTGGACACATACTTCAGACTAATCAGTGGCCATTGGAAAGAGCATTAGGATGCTGAGCCTACAACAAGACTGTGACATTGGGAATATATTGTACTGGCTGCTTGTTAGAACTGTAACAAAGCTCAAACGTGAACCAGGCATAATAAGCACTTTGAGTAACGTTGTCCAAAAATGAAAATAACATGATGAGGAAGATTTGGAACACATGCTGAAGATTTTAGTTGAGATAAAAAGGCAGTTTAGTTCTGAAACTGGTGCAGCTTTCCCGGAATCAGAATAGCATTGTTACCTTGTGGGATGGTCTGAAACTGTACACGAGTAGATCCTCTATTGCATTGTTCTAGATAAAGTTGGCAGAGCTGAAACAGTCCAACATCTGTTACCTGATGGTATCAGAGGTAGCAGGTGCCAGGCAGCTCTTCTGATGAAGTCCAAAATACAGAAGACCTACTGGACAATTAAGACTTTAGTTACTCTAAAATAGAAGCATCTTTGGGAGTCCAAAGACAGGAGGAATCTTTTTTAATCACCTCTGATAATTTGACTAATGTAGGGTTTCTTGCTGTTTTCCCCTCCTGTGTTCCTTATCTCTCCTGAGTGCATACCTTCCTGTAATGTCATAGTTCTCTCAAGTTGTGAACAGTTTATGTTGTATGAGATCAGCACATCCCTCATAAGCAAGGACTGTTTGCACTGAGAAGAACATGTAGTGTGAGGAGATGTTAACTGTTGCCAGAGGCGTGCACTGCTGTGGTTTTCATTAATTATTTTTTCAAATAATTGCAAAGCAATCTTTAACTCATCTTTTGACTCAGTTTTCTAGGTGGTTCCAGTCCCTTGGTAACTGGTACGTTAAAGGGCTGAACTGCACGGCCATGTTAACTTCAAATGCTTGAAGCTGGTACAGTGAGGATAGTTTTATTTTTATTAAATGCTAAAAGTGGTTTAAAAATCACTTGGAGTAATATAACAGGAGGATGTGTCAGACTCACACTCTGTATGGTTTTCAAATAGTGCCTGCAATTGTTTCCATCTGGAGTTTGAAGTGCCAGTAAGAGTAGCAAGATAGTGAAGCAGTAATTTGCAACTGAAAGTCACTGCAAGTCTATGCTAATGATAAAATCTGTTTTAAAAAGAAGTGATACGTTGCAGAATTTTGGGTTTGTTGAAACTTCTCTGACTGTGGTGGCTAATTTTTGGGCTAGACCTTGTTTTGTTTATGGTTGTTTTTTTTTGTCATGCCATAAAAATTAGAAGTCTCTGTTTCCTTGTCATAGGATATTTGCACTGTTCAGTTCCTAAAACTAAGCAGAGATTTTTTTTGTGCACATTAGTGTACACATTTTGTGCACATTCAAGCTGACAAAAAATTAGAGAGAAAAAGCCTTTTGCTGTGAAGCCATACTAACCTTGAAGTCCCTTTCTCATTGCAGCAGTGAACCTGACTTCTCTGAAAACACTGAAGAAGCCTTTGGTCTGAAAGAAATAAGGCACATTGTTGTTGTCGTCTCTTTTAGCCTGCAGTTTGAGTTGCTTCCTGAAACTTGGACATAATTATTAATTTAAATCGATCAGCCTGTGTTATGTCCTGGCCCGTTCCCATTTCAGGATGTGATTGTATCAAATGAATTTAACTGCTGCTTCCTAAATACTTCTCAAACTTCAGAAGTCTTTGTAGGCAATTTTCTGCCCTGATTTTGAGGTTCTAAAATGCACATATCAGGACTGCACTTGAGATTAAATTCTTTCTTTCCTGAGACACTTACAGCTTGTCAAAAGCCAAAGACTTGGGAGCCTTCAGTGCTCCCAAGTGTGATACCATGTACAGACTGTGTGTGTGGCAGTGAGTTTTGTGAAGTGTCTAACTGTTGTTGCTCTGCTGCTTTGCAAATACTCCTTGCCTTTCACAAAACCTTCCATTCCTCCCCTTCAGATTTTTGGATGAAGATCTGAGGGTATTTAGTTATTAACATGTGTGCACTAGGTAGGAAACTCGTTTCAGCTTTTTGTTCACGCTTTCACAGTGGCTGTTACTCATAGCAGGGAAATAGTACTGTATGAAGTCTGTCTAAATTAGGTGTCTGCACCTACAAAACACAACTATGAGATGACAACTGAAGTACAGTCTTTCTAATTCAGTCATTTCACTCTGTATAGATTGGCTTTTCTGCTACTGAACTATTCCAGGAACCAGTACCTGGCTGTGGACTAGAGCTTTATGCGAGGTGCTGCATAAATACAGAGCAAAACAAGGTTCCAAATATTACTGCACAGTTAGTCTGCTTACTTTACTGTTATTTTGTGACTGGTGCAGTCAGACATTTTGTGTACAAGCACACTAAAGATGAGTGAGATCACCCTAGTAAATCAGTCTATATTTTCAGAATCTGTTACAACAAGGTTAGTGATTCATGTTGTTAGGTACTTGAAGATACTACCTGGATATGTCTGGTAAGGACATAATTGTTGTTGTTTGGAAGTAATCACTTATCCTCTGCACCCTGCACTTCAGTGTATATTGGTGTGTAATTCCACTGAGCAAGGGCTTCCCAGTTGTACTTGTAGGAGGGACCCAAGTCTAGAAGTAGGAAAAGGAAACAGAAGGGTAGATTGGAATCTAGTTCTTACTGTATTTGTTAAATCATGAACTTGAAAACGATTTAGAGGCAGATCTCATTATTCTTGTAACTTAATTAGGATAGGATGCTCAGGCTTCTCTGTAGAATTGTTTTTGCTGAACATACATGTAATCATCTTGACTTCTTTTTTCTGTGAATGTGTGTGCAGATGCACATCCCCTTACAAAGAAAAGTCTATAATGTATTACATATCCAGGGCTTGTGCAGGAATGAATAGGATAGAGTAGGATGATACAAGAAAACAAAAATCAGTTACGCCCTGACTACTACAAGAGAATGCGTGGAAATACAGGCTGTTCTGCTAACTGGAATCCTGGGCTGGAATTGCCATTGAGTGAGTGCTATCACCTCAGGAGAAATTAATTCCTCTTTTATTTAAAAAATAATGCTGCTGTGCTTGTTGGAAAGCTGCTTTGAGATCTCGGAGAGGAGTTCTGTATTGAGCCTGTAGTATTAGGGAAGTAGCACTGCTTTAGCTTTCAGGACATGATAACTCAGAGATGTGTAAAACTTGAGCTGCTTGTGCACAGTGAAAAGGCTTGTGCCTTTTATTTGTCATCACTGAAGTGCAGTGTACTTAAGACTGTTCAATTCTGGCATTTCAGTAGAAAACAGCATGGAACTATTTTACAGCAGGATCAGGTGATCTCTGACCCTGTATTTTGGGCATCCTGCACTGTGGGGATGCTGGATCTAGCGATAACTTCAGTGCCAGATGAAAGCACTAGTGGGTTTTGTCAGCACTGGATGCTGCATTCCTTAGTAATTTCTTGGATCTGAGCTTCAGAGCAGGAAGAAGCCCTGACAGTGAAGAAAAAGTGTCACAGGTGTCCTGTCTTAAACATCAGCTTATGGTCAGGTAAAGGAAACTGCATTTCCAGAGTGGCTTTAATGTCTAAATGATGATTTGAGGCACTTCCTGATCCCACCTGTTTTACTGTCCCCGTTCAAGGATGTGCCAGCAGTGTGTTGTGTATATTGCAATTACAGTTGGAGTTACTTGCTGTAAATAGAAACAAATGGAGATGATAAAAAGCTCTTTTTGTAGTTACAAACCATAATAGTATCAGACTATCTGTCTCTCCATTAATTATGATTAATGGTCAAGAAACTTCCTAAATAAAATGAACTGTATGTACACAAGGATGAGTTTTTTGTTTAGATTAGGTGAGTTGCGTTCAGCTATTAAGCAGAATTTGTAAATAAGGTTGATCTTCACTTTTCAGGTGTGGAGATCTAATGATATCCTCTGTTATGAGGTATTGGAATAGGAAGATCTTGGTAATTGATTGTCTTCAAGACTTGACTGAGGCAGGCAAAAGGATAGAAGCAAGAAGATGGTGCAGACAGAACAGAGATCTTGCTTTCAGGCAGTCCTAAATAGTTGGCTTTCTTTATCATCTGAATTTTTATATATCATGGTAAATTTGGCATATCTAGGTATATTAGACACAGTAATTAAGATAAAGCATTTGCTTCCTGTGGTGAAGAAGTTGTTAGTGGCATTTTGTACTATAATAAGCATTACTTAGAGACTTGTGGCTGACTTTCAAGTTTACAAGTGCTTACTGCCTAAAGACAAACTCTGTGCAGGCTCTGGCTTTGGCTTAAGGAAAAACAATGGTTTCTGTACAAGCAAAATCAAGTTTGTTCTCCAAGTGGAGACTTTGGATTTGAAGAAGACAGCACAGCTTGCTAGAAGCCTTAAAATGCAGTGTTTGTGTGCACTGATGTTTCTACAGTTTATAGTAATAACTTGGGTTATTCTGGCATAAAATTACTAGGGTAATTTTCTCCTTGAAGTTCACTTGAAAGTATTCATTCAAATCCTGAACATACTCAACTGCTGTTTCATAAAAGTTTTGATTTAAAAATTGAGCATAAAGGTAGCTCTAAAGAAGCTGCTGAAAGCATTACTGAAGTGATGCATTCCAGGGAGAGCAGTGCTTATTCAGTTGCCTTTAGAGAAAAGGAATTAGTGGAGCCATGATTAATTTCTTGGCTACATTAATATTTTTCCCTCTGGCTCTATGAACAGCAGCAGCAAGAACTTCTAATAAATAGGTGCTCTTGAGTTAAAAGCAAAAGATTATGCTGTGCTTTGAGAGCAAACTTGTGTTAGTTCGGTGTTCAGAGCCATACTTCTCAAAACTGTTTAGGGAAAGCAGGGACTAGAACGTTAAAGAAGCATATTTTCTGTCCAATTTGTGATCCATATTTAAAGATATGAATTCACTGTGTGGTACTTCTTGTTTTCCTATTAATGCAGGTCTAGTGACACTCGGGCTTGAGTCATGAAACAAGGGACAGTGGGCTCAGCATTGAAAGCTATTTATTTCATAGTGACTGCTCTAGGAGAAGAAATTTGGAGTTGCTTTTTCCATTTGGAAATGTTAAGCTTCGCTTACTGTTTGAAGTACAGATCAAAAATAGAGAAAGTAGTACTTCTTGGAAACTGCAAATAGGACACAACCTTACTCAAACCATATCCATTAATTGATAGGCTAGGTAGGAGGTGAAGTTTTCTGGCATCAGCCCTTTTTCCCATTAGTCAGGAACTGCTGATCCTCAGCACTGCTGTTACATATTTTCAGTTACTATTCATGTTTTTTTAAATGGACCTGGCTCAACTTGAAACTGTTACAAATTGCTTTTACAATTGAAGCAAAACTATAACCTTCAAATAATATTTTTAGTTAAGGAGATTTTAGTTCTATTCGTTCAAGTAGCTAATTGGAATGGTGCCTTGAAACATGTAAATGTACCCTTGGTGGTCTTTCTGTGCTACAACAATTTCTCAATACCAAGGTAAATACCCATTACTATTTTTAAAAGCTTTTTCACAATTTATGTGTTTATACTTTGTCAGGAAATTAAACTATTTTTATTTTACTTTATCCAAAAGCATGTTAAGTCATAGTACAAATGACAGGATATAACCTGTGCTCAGGGCTTACACAGTAAAACTGGGACGATGGGCAAGGACGGGTAGAAAAGCAGGGTGGAACTTGGCACACTCCATAGTTACTTCATCAAAGCCTAATAGCACAGAGTTAAAGTCTTATGGATGTTGAAAGTGTTTTTGTTAAACTTCAACGTGTGCGTTTAGAAATAGCTCTTAATGTAGGAAAGAGGAGAGACACGTGGATAAATTCAGAATGTGATTGGAAAAATCTGATGAGGGAACCATAAGCTTGAATGTGGATGTTGATGTAATTGATTTGCCTGAGTCCAGTTTTCAAGGTAACAAGAAGTTAGAAACGCAGATTCAGACCTTATTTTCTAGTCCTTTATGAGGATTAAGAATAATTCACTGAGCAGGAGTGAGAGACATTCTGAAAGGGTGCCATGAATCACTCCATATGTGAACACATTCAGTTATGCGTAGAGAAGGAGAATGTCTTAGGCCTAGATATCGTTTATAATTGCAGATGAAGTATTCTCATCTGATGAGTTCAGATGCAAATGGATACAGCAGGGGAAAAAAGAGCAGTTTCTGATGTCCCATACAAAGTTGTTAAAGGCTTTGGAGGAAATAACTGGGAAGAGAAAGTGGCTCACTGACATCAGCCACTGAATCCCTGCCTCAGCAGAGGTGGCAAAGGAGGGCTGTAGGAGTGAATGCTCCTCACTTGAGTAGGGTTCAGGTAGGAGACCTGTCAAGTGAGCCTCCCTGTATTTCAATGCTAATTCTTCATATTTCTAAAGGGAGGTTGAGTTTCCCCAGAAGAAAAGGTACCAGATAAGACAGCAGTATTTAGCCGCTTTTTGCATGAACTGAACTGTAATTTTGTTTCCAATTGTGATGCGTTTCACAGAGAGTGGGCTTGGCTGAAAGCCCTTCAGTCACAGAGACCAGAGTACTCGCGTGTAGAATTATGTATGGGAGGGAATCAAGATGGCTTTGATGACACTAAATTCCCTGAAGTGTTACTTGGAACAAATTCATACAGAACATTGAGATACTTTTCTCTGGTCTATATTTGAAAATTATTGTCATTAGACACTTTGATGATGAAGTCTGAAGTGACCTCATTATTGGAGTAATTTGGAATCTCTGAGACTTACAGACAAGGTCGACACTTCTTTTGTTTCCGCTTTGGTTTCCTGCTTTCCGTGTCGGGGTGTTCAGGTGACACTTCATTTGCTTCTGGCAATCTGTGACAGTGGCCAGCCTGATACAAGTACCAGCATCCTTAATGACCAGAGCTGCTTTGGTACTTACAGGTGTGATGTAACATCACGATTGCTTTCTGCTCTTAGCCAGGAGCTATTTCTGATTTCACTGCATTTGGGGAGACTAGAACCTTGCAGCACTACTGAGAGAGTGTGAAATTGATGGAAATGGTTTATGTTGGCACTGTTACATGCAGGACTTTCCAGTTTTGTTGATTTTTGAAAATAAACAGTGTTGTTGGTGGGAATCATAGAATAAGAAGTTGTTGGTGACTATCTTAAAGCATTACCTACTAAAGTTGGTAGGAGTATGGAAAAAAAAGGCTAGTGTGTAAACGGACAAGGAATACTTTAAGGAGCATGCATGATGGTGCAGAAAAGGGCTGGGTTTGATCAGAGACACTCTATTATTGTAGTCACAACCCAGATCCTTAGTGCTTGGAGAAGATTTCTTAGTAAGCTCTTTGTAGCTTAGCAATTGCCCTTGATCTCATGATAAAAGGAGAGACTTTTTTTCTAACTCAAATATTTAATGGCTGCAAACCTGTGTTAACTGCACACCAGGCTTCTGCATGAGAGTATTAAATACTTCCAAGCTTCTAACAGAAAAAGAAGTCCATTTTTAGTTGATGTAGGAAGTCTTTGGCCTTACAGTGGATTAATTTGTTGATATGAGTCAAACTTCTTATTGTTCAAACAAAGAGCGATGTTTCTGAATTGCCTCACGGAAATATTAATGATCAAAAATGCAGCTTTTATCTTCTGGGGTGATGTTCTTTATGCAACAGGCATGGAACCATTAAAGCTTAGGGAATGAGATAACTCTGACAGTCACTATGTAAGAAGCTTCCTCCCCTTTTCTTTGAGGAAAGCGTGCCTCTTCACTGCTGGCTGCACGCCCTCTCTCTTCCACAATAACTGCATCTTGTCAGGAGCTTTCACCTTTCTGCCATTTTGCATGTTCTTAAAGTGCAGCTGACTGAGAACTCCTGTGTACACAAAGTGTGACTTGGGATTAGTGTTTTGGAGAAGCCTTAGTGGTAACAGTCAAATCTGGGAATCCACGTCTTCACATTTTAGACATTCCTTTAGCTGGACAGCCCTAGTCATTAACAGTTTAACTGGAATTAGCTACCTCTGGATGGGGAACTGAAAGCAAGGGTTGTCATGTAGGCTGCAAACATCCAGCTACACTTGAAGGTGTTAAGCCATCTTTTTTTTTCCAGTGCTATATGTCAATGAAAGGCTGTAACCAAGCTTTCAGGCCCCATCTTAATAGAAGAAGAATGTATGCTAAACAGCTTGTCAGCCATTTAGAGTCATAAAGACAGTAAATGGAGGAGACTGTATTAATTTCTTATCCTATCTACTGTTGAGTGCAAGAAACACCCTTCTTACTAAAGAGATACTATGAAATCTATTACAAGACTGACACAAACCTTCAAGCTGAACTTAACCAATTTTCAAATGAGTCAGGACAGATATGCCCAAAATAGAAATAGAAATGGAGTTTTTAAGAACTTCAGCATAGGGGGTAAATTTCATATCAAACAAACGCTTACAAAACACCTGTAATTTCCAGATGAAACTGGTAACTCCTGCAATAGTTGTTCCATCAGTTTGTTGGATTTTTAAGTGCTCTCTTATCAATATCTAGGTTTTATGGCCAGCCTCATTTAAGAATGAAGCAGAAAATGTGGTAGTTTCTTAGGTAATGGTACAGCTGGGATACTGAGTTACAAGGGTAAAATGAGACAGAAAATTGCTAATAATGAAAAGTGCACCACTCATCAGACAAAACACATTTGACTTAAACCTTTTCTCTTACTTTCTTTTTCAATAGAAACTATGTTCCAACTTCCTGTCAACAACCTTGGCAGTTTAAGAAAGGCCCGGAAAACTGTGAAAAAAATACTTAGTGACATTGGTTTGGAATACTGTAAAGAACATATAGAAGTAAGTATGATCCTCCCAAGTGTGGTAGTTAAAGTGCCTCAATGTTAGTGAGACTGTGAGGTCTGTGGTGTATGACGTTGCGGTTTTTAGACCTGTTTTGCATAATCCCCCATATCCTGTCCCCACACCATCCTCATCATCTTCTGGGATTCCATTTGAGTCTTGTTGTTCAGGCATTGCTACCACTGCATCAAGTGGGACTTAATTAATAACTTGAGACACAGTACACCTGTAGCCACTTTTTGAAGAGTTTAGTGGAGACAAGATACACTTGAGGCTGTACGTGAGTGACTTATTGAAGGTCAGTTGTCTCTCATTGATGTTGGATTCACTGAACGTTCAGGAACCAAGCAGCACTCGGTGTGCTACAGGATGTTCCTGGGGAACAGAAGATGGTTCTGAGGTCAGTGCTGACAGTAGTTCATCAAGTTAAAGAATCACTTCTGTACCTGTGTTAGTTCCTAGAGGAGAAGGGACAACCTCCATAACTGTCATCTCAAAGCTGCAGCCTGCTCTGCTGAACTCTGCCTTCTGTGCTGTCAGTTCACACACTTTAACTCTTTACAGTACTCAGCAAATTATGGCCCATCTGTTTTGGCTTTTCTGTTGGCGTCTCTGTAAAGAGCACTTCAGTGAGATGTGTAAGAGAAAGAAATGCCAGTCTTTACAGCTTGGAAAATTTATTGAGCAAGTACAATTTTTAAAGGTAAAATTCTGACCTGGCTCAATGTTACTTTTAGTATTCATTTCAGTGGAAATACTGTTTTTGAGTCCTTATGTGCTGCTGATTTACACATCAAAGATAAATTGCCAAAGTACCTCATAAGGTGATTTTTTTGAATGGGAATTGGGCGTTTTCGACATCCTATAGTCAAACTTGTAAAACTGTTACCTGAGTTCCTGTGTGAAATTAAAAACACACCCACAACCAATCAAACAACACTCACCCACCCCATCCCCCAGAAAAAACCCCAACATAAAAGTAAAACCCATCAGAGTTACGGTAAAGCATCTGTATGGTTTTCAGTGTTTAGCACTAGTCTGGGAATGCTTTTCTCTGTGCTTTTGAAAATGCAACAGGTGTGTGATTACAGTCGTGAGTTAATCAGGAGGATGAGTATTGAAAACAGATATTCAGGGGGTTTTTTATGGTATTGAGACTATTCAGAGAGGTGCATCTTAAGTAGCCACACTTCCTTGAATTAATAACATCTACTGTTTGGCAGCAGCACTTGGGAGGACTGCATGGATGCTTACAAGATGCTCAAGGGAGCAGTTGGGCTTTGGTTTTGATTCTCTGTACTCTCTTCCCATCTTCCTCTTCTCCAGGATTTTAAGCAGTTTGAACCTAATGACTTTTATTTGAAAAACACTACATGGGAAGATGTAGGATTGTGGGACCCATCGCTTACAAAAAATCAGGTTGGTAATGGTTTATGTTGCCACATTTAGTTCTCTGAAGGTGATTCACAGTACAGGGCGTTTCACAAACATGCCAAGAGCTTTTCCTGCACTTTCATCCATTGCTCTTCATTTGTCATCAGCTGAAGGGACAGCAAAAACTGGACTTCAGAAAAAAAAAAGTGATAATCCTGGTTTTCATCTGGGTAACATGGATGGCCAAATACTGGAGAAATGATTGGTCAAGAGATCATACTCCCCCTTTGACAACTGCATATTAGGAGCCCCTCTGTGTTCAAGCTTAGCACAATTTCACCATCCTTCCAGTCAAAAGATCAACGGTTGTATACAGCCTGTGACAAGCTTTTCACTTTTCCTTAAATGTTTCATCATCTGTTTTCATCATTTCAGAAGCAGTTCAGATGTGGCCCTGTGAGCTCTCTGCCTGCCCCATGGGAAGGCTCTCACAGCCTGACCCTGTCTGAGGGTTGCTTTAGGCATCTGTAGTTCTATACAGCAGAATTAAGGGATGTGGAAATTCTTACTTTTTTTAGATGTTTCTCAGACACTAATAAAGGAAATTTGAATTGAGCTAGAAGTGGAGAGAGGAAATACTACTTGATTCTGATGACACACATTTAAGGCGTCACGTGTGCTGCAGTAGCCTCTACTGACAGTACCTCTACTGATAGAGTAACACCACAGTGGGAAGGGGAGAAATTTTGCTGCAAGATAAACCTTCTTTGAGCATCTGAAAGATCAGGTACTGCTCTTACAGGAAATAGGAACCTGAGTTATGATGGATTCCTAGTGTAGTGTTAATCAAAACAAATCCCTTCATTACTGTGTCCCATAAAATATGCTGATGTCCTTGTAATATAAAAGGAGACAGCTTTTGCTCAGCATGTTTTCTTATATCTTGTGTCAAGTCTACCAGATGTCTGAGGCTTCAGAAGGTGGACAGAAGCATATATTCCTACTTATTCAGGCAGAGGGAGAGCACAACTCTCCAGCTGCTTCACATGATCTCTGCGTAGTTTGATGTGTAACACTTGTTTTGACAATGGTGATGAATGTTTCTAACTATTTGAGTTTCATGCCTTATCTCATCCCAAATGCCAGATTGCTTCTGGCTATCTCAAAGGCCAATGTAACTTTAGTTTCTGTTGCAACAGTTGACAAGAACTACATTGGCAACACATTAACTATAACAAAGGGTGCAGGGAAACTGCAAGTCTGCAATTTTCAAAGACTCTTTGTTTTTTTTTTTTTCCCCTGATCCAAGATTGTTTTAAAGATCAGGTTTGTGCTTTGATCAGAAGGAAGAGACTTGGTGGCTTTAAGGGCTTGTGTGCCCTTACGATATGACTTGGTAAGCTGAAATCCATTTGTTCACCTAAAATAAGTTTTGAAGAGTATCTTTTATATAGCAGTTTGTAATGGATGAAGGCACTGAAGTAGCTGAAGTTCCAAATCCACCTCGTGTCTATAAACGGTTGGCAGATTTTGATGGGAAGTCAGTGGTGTCTTCTGGCTAATCTCGCACTACTCGACCAGCCTTTCACCCCAGAAGCCAGCTTATGTAGAGACACTGTGTAGAGAACATCAGGGATATGGTTTTTCTTGCTTTTCCATATTTAGTTTCTGCTTTGTTCTTTGTTTTAAGGACTATCGGACAAAGCCCTTTTGCTGCAGTGCGTGTCCATTTTCCTCGAAGTTCTTTTCAGCGTACAAAAGCCACTTCCGGAATGTTCATAGTGAAGACTTTGAAAATAGGATCCTCCTGAACTGTCCTTACTGTACCTTCAACGCGGACAAAAAGACTTTGGAAACGCACATTAAAATATTTCATGCTCCAAATGCCAATACACCGAGTGGAGGCATCAGCACTTTTAAAGATAAAAACAAACATGATAGCCTTAAACCCAAGCAGGCTGACAGTGTAGAACAAGCTGTTTATTACTGTAAGAAGTGCACTTACCGAGATCCTCTGTATGAAATAGTTAGAAAGCACATTTACAGGGAACATTTTCAGCATGTTGCTGCTCCTTACGTAGCGAAGGGAGGTGAGAAGTCCCTCAACGGTGCGGTTCCGTTAAGCTCCAGCTCCCGTGAGGAGGGCAGTATTCACTGCAAACGATGCCTTTTCATGCCCAAATCCTACGAAGCTTTAGTACAGCACGTCATCGAAGACCACGAGCGCATAGGCTACCAGGTGACGGCAATGATAGGTCACACTAACGTAGTGGTTCCGAGATCTAAACCTCTGATGCTCATAGCTCCCAAACCACAGGATAAAAAGCCTATGGGACTCCCTCAGAGGATGGGGCCCCTTTCCTCTGGAAGTGTTCGATCTCTTTCATCACAGCAGATGATGAACAGACTCACTATACCAAAGCCTACGTTAAATTCTGCGGGAGTGAATATGATGTCCAACGTCCACCTACAACAAAACAATTACGGAGTCAAATCAGTACCACCAAGTTACGTTGGTCAGCCAGGGGGAAGGCTAAACTTAAGTGGCAATTCAGCAGTTTCTATTGCACAGCAATCGCAAACCATGAAACAGTTTTCGTCGAGTGGAAACGGAAGGCCTTATACTCTTGGAGGGGAACAGAGATCACAGGCCTCGGCAAGATACTCCCTTCAGTCTGCCAATCCGTCTTCTCATTCATCGGCCCAGTTGAAACAGACATCGTTATCTCAGTCCCAGGCAGCCTCAAGAGCGTTGGGTCAGTCTGGCTCGAAATCTCCTGTGGCTGCCACAGGCCCTTCCTCTGTCAATACATCATCCACACAGAAGTGGAAAATCTGTACAATCTGTAACGAGCTGTTTCCTGAAAACGTGTATAGTGTCCACTTTGAAAAGGAGCACAAGGCTGAAAAGGTGCCTGCAGTAGCTAACTACATCATGAAAATACACAATTTCACTAGCAAATGTCTATACTGTAACCGCTATTTACCCACCGACACGTTGCTCAACCACATGTTAATCCACGGCCTGTCGTGTCCGTACTGCCGCTCGACCTTCAACGACGTGGAGAAGATGGCTGCTCACATGAGGATGGTTCATGTCGATGAAGAAATGGGACCGAAAACTGACTCCACTCTAACCTTTGATTTGACCTTGCAGCAGGGTAGTCACACAAATATACATCTTCTTGTAACCACTTACAACCTGAGAGATGCTCCTGCTGAATCTGTAGCTTACCATGCTCAGAACGCTCCCCCAGTTCCTGCAAAACCACAGCCCAAAATCCAGGAGAAGTCCGATGTACCTGTAAAAAGCTCTCCGCAAGCGGCGGTTCCCTACAAGAAAGACGTGGGGAAAACTCTCTGTCCTCTGTGCTTTTCAATCCTGAAAGGACCTATCTCTGATGCACTTGCACATCACCTACGGGAGAGGCATCAAGTAATTCAGACAGTTCATCCAGTTGAGAAGAAGCTAACCTACAAATGCATCCATTGCCTTGGCGTCTACACGAGTAACATGACTGCCTCCACCATAACACTGCACCTTGTTCACTGCAGAGGCGTCGGCAAGACTCAGAATGGTCAGGACAAAGGCACTTCGTCGTCTCGGCTGAGTCAGTCCCCAGCTGTAGCACCTGTAAAACGTACTTACGAACACATGGAATTCTCTCTGATGAAGAAAAGGAAAATGGATGAGGACGACTCACCCTCTGCCTTTGAGGAGAAGCCTGAAGAACCTGTAGTTCTGGCGTTGGACCCCAAGGGTCATGAAGATGATTCCTATGAAGCTAGGAAAACCTTTCTCACAAAATATTTCAATAAGCAACCCTATCCCACTAGGAGAGAGATTGAAAAGCTGGCTGCCAGTCTGTGGCTGTGGAAATCTGACATCGCGTCTCATTTTAGCAACAAAAGGAAGAAATGTGTCCGAGATTGTGAAAAATACAAACCCGGTGTGCTGCTTGGTTTCAATATGAAAGAGCTAAACAAAGTCAAACATGAAATGGATTTTGATGCTGAGTGGTTGTTTGAAAACCACGATGAAAAGAATTCCAGAGTCAATGTTAGTAAGACTGTTGATAAAAAAATAAACTTAGAAAAAGACAATGAAAGTTCTTCAGACAGCTATGAAAACATAGAAGAGGAATACAATGAAAGCAGCAGTCCCTTTGGTCAGCGTGTTTCTGACACCGGTGCGAAAACCTCTTCTGAGAGCGTAGCAGAGAAGCCCGAGGACAGCATAGCCAAGGAAGTCAGTGAAGAAAACACATTACAGTCTCCAGAGAAGTCTGATCAAAAACAAGAGGAAAGTTCTAAATACGAAGAGATTGTTTCTGCTGAAGAACCAACAAAGCTGGGAGGTGATGTTTCAGATAGTGAAGGTGATCAGGATGATGCTGTTGAATGGAAAGATGGAGCTTCGCAGTCTGAAAGTGGGCCTGGCTCTCAGCAGGTGTCTGACTTCGAAGATAATACATCTGAAGTAAAACCAGAAGTGTGGACAGACGAATCCTCCCAAAGTGAAGACGCTGGTAACAGTAAACCGACTGTTGAGACAAAAGGGGCCGGATCTGAAAGTGATGAAGAACAGTCAAAGTGGAAGAATCGTTCCTATGGAAAAGTAGAAGAGTTTTGGTCTAAGGACCAGTCGCAATGGAAAAACACGTCAGAGATGGAGGAGAGCTTGTCAAATCAGCAGATGGAGTGGCAGAATAGCACAATCGACAGTGAAGATGGAGACCAGTTTGACAGTGTGACTGACGGCGTGGCAGAACCGATGCACAGCAGCCTGCCTGGCGTGGAGCTCAGCAGCCAGCAAGCGTGAGCTGCTCGGCTCGTGTGTCAGTGGCGTGAGCCAACCTACAACTGTGTCCACACTTTCATTTCAGTATGACTGCTACACTTCAATTCTAACTGGTACTGCCCTTGGAGTGCTAGATGATGGCGTGGGGTGGTCGTGGCCACGGTTTTCCCGTGCTGCTGGCTGGTCTCGTGTGAGAACACCCGCTGGGCCGAGCACAGGGACTTAATGTGAAAACAGAAAGCTGGTGGCTCCAGAATGCACACAGAGAAAAGCAGAGGTTTCTTTTATCTGCATTTTCAACATCTATTTCACTCTTGTACATGTTCAGTTGTATGTCTTTTTAAACATTACCCTTTTTCACATGGTAGTGTAGGGCCAACCATACAAGCTACCAGTTCAACGTGTATAGTAGACTACGGGGAAATTGATTTTTTTCATGTATCATTCTGAATAGTTGAAATGTATATTTGTACAGTCTTTTAGACCTATTCAAGTGAAGCTTATGAAACTGTTCTTGTGTACCCATCATAGATTTGTTTCTCTTTTTTAGTGTTGCCCTGCTGTGTAATAAATGCTGTATCTAGTTTACCTAGCAAAAGCTTGAACCTGCTATAGTATGGATTTTGACAAACTTAGTTTTTGCACATAACCTTGTACAATCTCAAAACGGAGGCCAGCGACATAAAAAATATATCTGGACTCTATTGTATTATAGAATTTTCTTGTTCTGAATATCCTTGACATTACAACCGATGACAAATGTATTTCAGAGCCATTTTCTGAAATCTTTTAAGCTAAAAAAAAAAAGTCACATGCAAGAAACAAGTTTGCAGCTACTAATTTTGACACCTTTTAGATCTGTATAAAAGTGTATTGTGTTAAAGCAGCACACAAACACAAGTGCTGTGTTTTGAATATTTAGTTTTCTCTTTAGTTAACACCAACAAGGTGTTGTATTCATTTATACCATCTAATATATGACACACTGTTGTAGTATGTATAATTTCGTGATCTTTATTTCCCTTTGTATTCTTCATTTAAGCATCTAAATAAATTGCTGTATTGTGCTTAATGTAAATATTTGCTTTATTACATGCAAATGCCACATTGCTGTTTGGTAAATCCCAGCTTCATATCTTTCCTTTCTTTTATTACCAAGTCCTCCAGAGCTCTGCCAGGCCATCTATGTTCATTGCTTTCTTACTGGATAGACTGATCACTTCGGAGGATATTGAAACCCCTGCAAAACCAGCTTTGGCTGAACTTCTATTTACTATTTAGTGCTCTAGAACTCTAATTTACAGATAGGATTGTAATGATTTGCTTGTTCTATGTCCTGGAAAAAAACAGGGTCTTTGAATTACTTGCAGTGCTTTACTTGCATGAATGAAGATCACCGTCACATGTTGAACAGTTCCCTAGAACCATGTCTCTCTGAAGCACTGCCTGCTGAGGGTAAGTGATTGATAGCATTTCAACATAAAGGAGCACGCCCTGCCGCCTTCAGATGTGGTTGAGAGTTAAAGTAATTTGAATAGTAAAACAAAGCAATCGGTTTGTAGCAATCTGTGATTGGTTTGGTCAAACCAGTCCTGTGTTTTGGCAGGTGTGCACTGTGACAGACAGCTGCATAACCACAAGCTCATCCAGATGATAATTTACTGAAGGGAACTGAGTTGTAATGAGAACAAAACTATTCTTAATTAGAGCAACTTAGGCACGTGTCTCATAAATAGCAGAGTAGCTACTCGGTACCTTACAATAACTGAATTGACTGAAGAAATTCTCATTAATATTGTAAAAGAGGAAATAGTTCTGTGTTCTTCAGCATTTTAAACAGAAAAACATTTCACAGAGGTCTCGAGGAAACGTTCAGCTCTTCGGTAGTATGAACTGTACTTTCTGGGAGAGTAGTGAACAAACCAAAGACAAGAACAGGTGTTTGGGTTGGTGTTCTGCAGCAGACTCTTGGAATGAGCATTTCTGGGTTTTGTTGAACTTTGTGCAAAGTGATGACTGAAACTAGTTACTTGTAGGGGAAGTTGATTTAGATTTGAATCAGAATGGTTTGGGTTGGAAGTGACCTTTGAAGATACCTGGAGTTCCAGTCCTTTTCCATGGGCAGGGACACCTTCCACTAGAACAGAGTGCTCACCGGCCCATCGAACCTGCCCTTGAGCACTTCCAGGGATGGGGCATCCACAGCCTCTTTGGGCAGTGTGTGCCTTTGCCTCCCCATCATCACAGGGAAGAACTTTATAATACCTGGTCTCAACCTACCCCCTTTAGGTTTAAGCCATTACTCCTTGTCCTATCACTACAAGCCCTTGTAAAAAAAATTCTCTCCCCAGCTCTCTTGTAGGCCCCTTTAGGTCCTGGAAGGCTGCTATAAGGTTTTCTTTTTCCCTTCACAGAAGCAATACTGAGACTGTGCAACTTGGCCTGGCTCCCACTTATTTACTCAAGTGGTAGAAAATACATCTTAAGAAGAATACAGAAAAAATACTTAGGACGTTTACATCAGCAGAAGAGCCCTTTACTGTTTTCTTTGCTTTAAAAGAGAACTTGAGCTTCAACTCCTTTTCAGTAAATAGGTGAGAGTTCTGTTAACTGTGACTTACAGAGGTCAGTGGGCTGGTAATCTTTTCCCAACCAAACCAGGCACTTGAAGTCCTAGAAAAGGTGATTCCTTTCTAAGAAAACTTGCTTATGTTCCTTTCTCCCTCTGTAGGCTGCTGTTTCACAGGAGGACACTGAAAACATAAATGTCAGAATTTGTTGTGTCATTTCCTCTGGGCTTCAAGAGACTTTACAAATACATTTCAAAAAACTTCTAAAAAACCCAAACAAAAGCCCAGACCTACCAAAAAACTCCCAACACATTAATGGTAGTACAACCACATTTCTCTTTTAAGCAATTAAGTTAAAAAGTAGGTATCATCTTACAGAGACCAATAGAATACAGATTCCTATCTGGCAGGGTTAATTCAATATTAGTGAAGTCTGTAGTTAAAAGTCAAGTTTCCAAATTCTGAGCTTCTGGCTGTAGTTAGTGAATAGGACTATGAAATATGAACCCTTTAGAAGTGCTTCATTTGCCAGAAAATTCCATGACAGGAAATACCATTTTATATAGTGATTAAATTAAAGATCTTGCACAAAACCAGTAGGTCTTACCAGAAATATTACAAAGGATTTGGGGGGGGGGGGTGTGTTTCAAGTTTTGGCATAAACTTTCGAGTATTTCAAACAAGTTACTCTTCAAATCTGGATCTTGGCCTAGGCAAGAATTCCTTTCTAGATTTGAGGCTAACCACACATTTTTGAGGAAGTCAAAAAGCAGAAGAGGTAAATGGTCCAATAAAACTGGTGGAACCTTAAGCCCAGTTTGTGTAACCTTAACACATTGCACCACTATAATTTTATGAGATGGAAGTTAACCAACTTTCCCATAGATTATTAAAGTTCTATAGCAGAGCTCTAGAAACATGACAACTGTGCTTGCAGCTCAAGCTGACATGTAAATTCAAGTGCGAACCTTGACAGCAGTGTAGGTCTGGCACAACAGAGCAGAAAGACTCTTAAGACTCCTCTGAAGAATTTGTTTCAGCCAGTTCGCCTGAATGGGGGCAAAAACAAGTGTGTTTCCTTCTCACAACCTTTAGGTTAAGAATGGTTAATTTATTGAGAATGAAAGAGGTAGCTACTAGCATAGACTATTGTTTCTAGACACAGGACAGCTTTGTATAACAAAAACTATCAGGTCAGGTGTGACCTGTAATTTGACTTTTGAATACCTGAGCGTGGCAAGGAGGATCTGAGATTGTATCTGCATTTATATATGACCTTTATTTCTATGACTGTTCATACAGGCTTGTCATAACATATTCTGAAGCACTGCTCATTTCACTGAGCTGTAGGGGTTCAACAGGGACATTTTTCCTCCCTCTTCAGTAACCCATCCCCTCCTGCTCCCTCCTCGAAGCACAGTTACCGCCAGCAAGCTTTCCTCCAAACTAATCAGTTCTTTTCCAGGAGGGAACAGATGGACAGAGCTTTTGCTACACTCCCAGTTTTCTATCTGGTGCATTGGACACTAAAGTCATATTTGATCTCAGCATTTTCCCTTGGGTACTGTTACTGAACCCTTTATCCACACAGGAATTTCTATGCAGTCAAAACCTTGTACACGATGTTGCAGATGCATCTGCATTAAAGTTTTATTTCACAAGCTCTTAATCTTACTGCAAGTTCAAGTAACATTTAATGCTGCCATCCTCTGTTCAGCAGTAATGATTCTGTAGCAAGAATTTGCCAATTGATGTTTAACCCTTTGACATGCATTCTCCAGACAGAAACCTGAATATTCACCCAGTACTTTTATATGAAAATTCTGTCATTCTTACCACCAAGAAGTCAGTAGGTTTCAAATACCCAGTAATGTAATGAAACAGCTTCCCATTCTGCAGTACATCCATTTCATACACTGCTATGGTACTAAAACAAGTTTATTCCCATTTTTATCAGAACCAAAAGATTTCAGGAATATGTTGTGTGTACCTGGCTCTTCATTTCTATTAATAAAGAAGCTGAAATTTCAATAAACAGGTTCATATAAACTCAGAGTATTTTGTTCCTTTCACAACCACTTTGCCTCCCTGTAGCGCTGGCTCGTTGGTAACATCCCTTTACAGGAGCTGCATTGCAGGGGCAGAGCCACGGACTGGGTCTGTCTTCTATTGCTTTAGATTTTAATTCGACTTTATCTTTCATCATCAGTCACACTAACAAATATGAAAAGGCTGAGTTCATTTATTTCTGCATCAGAAAAGCATTGGTTTCCATGGTTACCCAAAGCCAAGTAGCTTTACTTTCACCATAAGCCTTTTTTCCGTCCCTTTACAGCATTTGCATTGGCTCCTCCATCTTGATTTTTCCCACAGATATTTTTAAAACGAGCATTTATTTCTGTTTGTCCATATTGTACTGTATGCAAATCCAATTATCTGACAAGATCTTCTCTTCCTAATGATGCTTATTCAGAGAACTGTGTGGGTTTTGTTTCCTTAGACCCATTAGAAGTAACAACAACAACAAGCTACAGGTGCAGAGATGAACTGTGCTACTCCTGGTCCTGGCTAAATAGCATCTGCATTACAAAACTGCACAGCCAAAGGTCCATGACAGCTTTGCAGAAAGCTTTATTTAGACCATTCAAGTTCTATTACACAACAGCTTGTAAAACCCTATTCCTAGTCTGAAGCAGAGTGCTGGAAGCTTCAGCCGCGCACAGTTTACTGAATTTTCAAACATGTTGGCATTGACTTGACATCCCCTTGTAAAATCTGAACATTTGTGCATTGGGGAAGCCAGCAGTATTAGCACATCACTTGACAGATTTAACATGATACACTAGAGCACTCTTCAACCTTCTCATCATTGTCAGTATAAAAACATGAAGGTGAACAAAAGTGGGGCTTTGTACATTTTCTTCATGGATTTAGGAAGTTTATCAAGTCAGTGCAAACGACTGGGATCAAATCCTAGAATAACCTTTCCAGCCTTCATATAACTACAGTATGATCAGACATTTTTGGCTTCCCCTAGAGATGAGAGCCAAAGATCTGAAATGCAAAATGCTTCTCCCTACTGTCATGAAGTATAAACCATAAGCTCAGGCAGCCTTTCCTAAAAACCTTTTGGTAGTCAAAAATCAATTATTTGGATACTTAGTACCTACATAGTTCATAGGAAAAAAGTCTTCTGTTCAGTAGGGTTTTGGCAGGTTGTAGGGACGTGCTGCTGATAGAGGTTGTCTCTGAAACAAGAACAAGACAGAAATGAATTGTTAAAGACCAGGAAATAATACTTTAAGGAGCTGACCACGTAAAAGAGGCAAATCAGCATCTCGGAACTGTACTGTCTGACTGACTTTGTAAACGATGCTGAAAACATAATGTTGTTTACTTTCACTTCTGATTCTACAGACTTTGCAATCATCTCAGCTGGACTAATATTGAACAGATAAAAACAGAGTAGAATATAAATGAGATTTGTTTTAAAACAGAAAAAATGCCAATGAATTAGTAACACTGGAAAGTACCAACTACAGAAAAAGTAGAGAAAGGGATTTGGTTTTGTTTCTCGTGGTTTTAAGAACTCAAATAATTGATGAATCCTGAATTGAGGAGATAAAAACATTTTTCTCTAGTGCAACAATTCAGAGCTCTAGCTAAAATCACAGTCTCAATGGAAAATGAAGAGCCTGTCTTTCCCACAGAGCCAACAGTCTTCAGGCTCTAAACTTAACATGCTTCCAGAGAACAGTTTGCTATTTAGACACAATCCTCACATTTATTTGTATTTAATTCTCATTGAAGTGTTTCAAGCTGTGCATCTGATTACAAACATTTCTTGTGAGCATCCACTGCTAATTCTTTGGAATAGACACTGGCTCTCCAAATGCATCTAGGCACGATTTAAGTGGTAAATACTTAAATACTGAAAATCAACAGTCACAACCACTGAGTTAGACAACCTGAAGAACTTGAACTGACCATGTAGGAACTACTAGTGACCACGTTCACTGCTGCCAGATAGGAAGGGAAGGAGAAAAAATCCCAACCAAAGGAGCTGTGAAAACATCCAGCTGCAACCATTGACAGCAGAACACAAACATTTTCTGTATTTTTTTTCTATTTTTATTTTAAGGAGAAGTTAAAAGCTGCTCCAATTTTCAAAGTAAAATAATCTGCCCTTCGTTTCTGGGGCACTATTGCCAGCAGTTGTACCAGGAGAAAACTATTCCTGCCTGGGAACAGTGTTATGAATTAACAGTAATTAAACTTAACAAGCTGGGTGACAATCTGTTTGCAGAGAGCCCTGATCAGAGCAATCAGACTTAACCAAGGACTTGAGCCTCTCAAACTAAAAGTAGCCTCGGGATTTCCCATAGCTCATGAAACCATTGTCCTACTCACATTTGTAACCGGTTATTTTAGAACTGCTTCCCACCCAGAATTGCTGCAAACAGATGATGCCATGATTGCAATTAGAAGTTACTTTTTCCCCCCCATTTTTTAATAGATGCCTGCAATACTAATCTGATGCTTTGATGAGTAATACCTTATTACCTGTATTACAGGTATTCATAGATATACTTGGTCCCTTCTGACCTGCAGATACATGTGTTTTCTATATACCCTGTTGACACTTATTATTTTTCTGGGTGATTTTCTGTAACTGTGCCATAAATACTTAGAAAAGTGACTCCTCCTGTTTTACATTAACCCACAAACTTTCACCAAGGAACAGCCTGGTTACCAGCTTATGTTAAAGGAACAACTTGAGTCTTCATTATCTCCAGGTACAGCTGCTGAATCAATAGTGAGAGGCCAAGATACCAATCTATATGCCTTGACATATTTTATGAGGAAAGGGTTCAAGAAAAGCTTTCTTTCACAGCTGTGCTAATGCCACACAGGGTTAAAAGGCAAGAGCATGAGGAATCTCTGTGCTGTGCACATCACACAGACTGAAGATGAAATAATTCCTTTGTGGTTGGGCTGCTGTGAAACTTAAAGGAAAAGGGATACAGTGGCCTGCTTGGAGCAGGGGGAGAAGAGGGAGAAAATGTCTTGAAATTCCAAAGCCTATTGAAGTAATCAAAAGAGAAAGGTTTAAGTAGTAGCAAATAGCTTTTCACCTCTGGATTACTTGATTCCTGTGTCACAATCTAATAAAGGCCAGATTATGGCTGTTAGAAAGTAGATGGCTCTCATTGGGATGGCATCCATACCATAACTTGCAACCATGTGCTGAAGGGCAAGTGCTCTAAAACTAAACTGTGCTTATGTCTAATCCATTCTGTAAAGGCCTGGGGCAAGGTTCTGTCATTCTACTAGTGTCTGTACACACACCTATGGCACCTAATTTAGTGCAAATACATAAATCTTTATTTCTCCTCTTAACTTTTCTCTTAGGTCAGGGTTGAGACAGTGGAGCATAGTGTAGCAAAGTTATGTTGTACCTAAACCACATGCACTGGAAACAGATCTGTGTTGAGATGCCCTATACTCCTGCATTCTTTGTCCAAAACTTGGAAACTATTAATTTAAAGGTCCAACCATGAGTGAATAAACTGAGGAAATAAAGATTAAAGGAATTACAGAGGAATTGAGCTTTTGGAAGGCAGTGTAACATGTTTAGATGAACCTAGATCCAAAAGAAGAAGTGAAAGGATTAAAATGTTTGAGAGAGCTTTTGAAAAATAAAGTACTTACAATTCTGCACTTGCAGGCAAATAAATGGCATGTAGAATCATGCCTGAAAGATTAAAACTTCTGAATGCAGCTTTAGAGACTTCAGTCAGTTGCATGTTAACAGGCAGCCAAGTTATCCAGTGAGACAAGTTGTGTGCTCTAAAAGCACCCCTTGAGTTTGAAGCCCCTAAAAGCCAGGCCCCCAGCTGAGGAAGGTAAATACAGCCGAGGAAGCTAAATAAAGCAGAATAGTAAGAAAATGACCCATTTAAGAGCACAGTGGTTACTCTGACAACTGCAACCCAGCATCAGGACAGCAAAGCTGGGTCAAGAGGTGATCACTTGCAGGTCCTACCACATCCAGGAAATAGCTTAGTTCACAGATATTTAAGTTCCACCTTCAGCTGAAGAAAAAGAAATGCTGGGCTTGATGTGTCTGCCTGCTCAGTTTCATTTTCATAGCCAGTCTTAAGTCAGCCTGCACAGCAACATTACATTTAAAGTGAGTGCTATAGGAATTCCTCACGTGAACACAGAAAATTGTTTCTCATCTACCCAAGTATCTACAAGACTGTCCAGAAATCCACTTTGGCACTGCTTTTAACACACAGATGTAGGGCATCTACCCCTCAGGGACCATAAGCCCAGTCCAGCAAGGCAATTCATAGAATCATAGAACAGTAGGGTTGGAAGGGACCTTTAGAGATCATCTAGTCCAACCCCCCTGCAGAAGCAGGTTCACCTAGATCAGGTGGCATAGGAACATGTCCAGGCGGGTCTTGAAGACATCTAAGGAAGGAGACTCCACACCCTCCCTGGGCAGCCTGGGCCAGGGCTCCCTCACCTCACAGTGAAATGTTTTTTTCTTTAAATTCATCCTCCATCCCTGGCTATTCTCCTTCCCAATAGCCTTCCAAACAGATGAGGAACAGGCAGCACATCACCTGCTTACAGTATAATTCAAACAGTCTGGGAAGCAGCTGGGCAAGTGCAGTAGTATGGTCTCTGTGGGGCAGGGTGCTGGTACAGCCACCAAGTGCCCCAGCAGAAAGCTTTGGCATCATTATAAGAATTTCTGACCCTATTCCAGACAGAATGTTTATCCAGGCTATTTGCAGTGTGTGTGACCATTACAGCTAAAACATTGAGCTGTTTTCACAGGCAGAGAAAAACGAAGATTACCTGAGAAAAGCAGAAGGGTTGTAATTTCCCACAGAAAAGACAAAGAAGTTCGCATTCCATATGTTGTGTCTCTGGAAACTTAGCTGGTACCTTGAACCTTCATTTTTACTCTGACAGCAATCATTCCAGAGTAGAAACTACCCCCTAAAAAAGATCTCAGTTAAGCCTACCAAGTGCAAAGCCTTGGTAGTTCAACTTTGATAACAATAACTGTGCTGGAATAGTTATCCCTCTGAACTGAGCTCCTGATCAAATTCTGCTGCTTCACAGCAGAGAAAGGAGCAATAATAAAACACTCTGCCCACACTGCTGGACTGTTGTAAGAACTTTGCCAGAAGTACTATTCATGTTTCCACAGCTCCCAGATCCATTTCTTTCACATCTGCTGCCTAGTACCTGAAGCATCACTAATATACCTTTCCCTTGACACCAATAAATATATTTACTCCTGTTAGTTTACCGTGAAAGATTGCCAAGCTTTCTGGAGCGGATCAGCACTGCTGCAGATATCCAAAGAAAACAACGCAGCTCAAGAAGCATTTCTCTACAGAGTCCTGCACCACCAATTTGAACTCTGCTCTGAAAGATAAAAAGAGGATCCTTGGCTATTTGGCAATCATTATTTTTCCGATTTGGTCATTCTTACAGGTATTAAAATCAACACCTGAACTGTAGAAATCAAAACAGGGAAAAAATTCCAAGCAAACCAAGCAAATATCCTTTTTTTTTTTTCCCCAGTAAAGTTTCCAAACCAGTGATTTGGATTCCTCTCCAGCTACATTTTCCATATAATTTTACATAATAATGACAAAATAATTTTCATTTCTACTAAAATAGATTTAAAGCTCAACATTAAAAACTCACTTCTGATAAACCTATCAACTTTGAGTTTTCCAACCGGTCCTCTTTTGATTGCTGCCTGCCCATCCAGCCCTGTGCCAGCAGACTCTTGGGAGACATCTTTGGGAAAAGTATGAATTAAAGAACCAAAATATTCTTCACACACCATCTCTGATGCTGAACACAACAAATCCTCACCCACGTGTAATTCTTATCTCCCACTTGTGGGGCTGCCAATCCTGCTGTACCAAAACAAATGAAACCCAGCTCTTCTATAAGCATATGCTGAGTAAACATGCCACTGAAGATGTACAAATATGGGAAGAAACAAGCATTGCAAGAGCACTGATAAGGCTTACCCCTAGCTAACTAATATAACTTCTCAGAAGTTTCTTAAAGCTTCTCAAAAGTGTTTAACTGGCACCAAGGAACTGCTTTTCCTTTATCAATCGAAGACTGACGATTAATCCTAACAATAGCCTTACAAACTAGTCCAACACTACTGCACCTTGGGAAACCAAGGCAGAAAGGTTGTGTGATGTATCCCAACAGAGAGCAAGTCATGGCAGAGCCCAGATGTAAATCAGGACTGATGAGAATTCTAGCAGAGCCTGCAGCACTGGTTTAAAACTTTACTGCCTACAGCCACACTCCTCATTCCTTCCCCAGAGGTTATTTTTCTCTCAGTCAGCAGAAGGAAGTGTGTTGCCACATGAGAGCCATCCTAGTTCAGTCTGGCACACTATCGTAAATCACTGAGGAAGGCCAGGTGTCCAAAATATTAATCGTAAAAGCCAGAGGATGGGAGTAAGTTGTCTTCAGGATAGCAGCAGTTTCTGTCCTAAAGCAAACAGTAATGTCAAACCACTCCAATTTTCAGAACACAAGCTTCGGAGCTCAATTTTTGCTTATCTCCCACAGTACACCTATTTTACACAGCATGACTTAAGAGAGTTAGTTTTCTTTGCCTGGCTGAGATAGTAAAGATGCTGTGCATGTGAAGCCAAGAAGGAATCTATCTATCATTCTGTAAGCTCAGAATGTGACTGAGTGAGGAGCAAAAGCTGCAGAATTTTCTTCCTGAGAAAATTCTTTTCAGAGTCTGGCACCTGTGCCCATCATGAACTGGAGCCAGCTGAGCTGGACGTCTGATCTCACCCACAGCACTCACAAAAGTTTCCAATAACAACCTCTGTAAATTCACTATTCATAGACCTCTTTCTGAAGACCAGTATCCCTCCACTTTTCCTTCAGGTCTGTGGCATTACTGTGAAGACTTTTCACATAATTATTGAATCTTCCATAAATTTTCCTGTCTCTGATTGATCAGGAGATACCTATAAGGGTCTGTTACTAGCCTCCTCACTTAGAGGATGAGGCACACTGTTTCCAACCATAAGGCAATTGTATCACTTTCTAGTATTATTTATGGATCTCAAAAGCACAGTAAACCATTCATTGACTGTACAGGTTTCATTCTTAAAACAGCTTATGAAGTAAATAATACTCATCAGAAACAGAAAATTCTTCACTAACTACAGTGTTCATTCCCTCACCTGTTCGCTTTGTAACTCTCAAGGCACACGTTTTATCCTTCTTAGTATGATCATCTCCAACATGAATCACAGCCTTTTTCTCCCTGTTGTTCTAAACATTGTGTAAGCACTTCAGAGCAAGACCAATCCCATGCAAAGAAAGCATCATACATTATATCTCTATCTATATCTATATCTATCTCCTTTTGGTTGAAACTAGTTATTAATGAGAGCCTCCCATTTATGATGAGAATCTCTTCAAGAGCAGGAGAAGTCAGGCTTCCCTTGTGAAGTACAGCACCATGAACACATGTCAAAATGGTCAAACAGTTTAGAAAAAAACACAGAAGAAAAAACACCCCACTATGACCCCTTTATTTTCCCCCTCAAGCTCTTCAGCAAAGATCTACTCAAGAGCTGCAATAATGATCATTGCACAAAATCAATAACCTTGCTGGAGACACGGGAAAGTACAGTTTATTAGCTGTTCAGTAAGGAGACTGAAGCACAAAGTGCAGCAGCTCTTCTCCTGCCAAAAGAGTGTGGGATGCAGAAGCCACGTGAGAGCTTTGAAGATTCTCACTGCAAAATGTGTTCTAAGTGTATAAAGACTTTGTGCTTAGGCATGCTACGCACCAGGCTTTCTTCTTTCAGTGATGGATCTAGTTTCTCACTAATATAATCATTTCCCTGGTATACTGTTGCCAGAAGGAGCATGCCCTTTGAAGAGGAAAGTCTGGATTGGTCTTGTCATTGATATTTGTGATTGGTCTGACAGTCTGTGTGAGCTTTCCCAAGGCAGACTGCCCTGGCTTGAGAACTCTCAGTCTCTCTGTTTATTTCTGAAAGAGAAGCAGCAATATATTTAGGGCTGCTTCTCCTGTGCTAATCTTCAGGAAAGCCAAAATGGAGTGGGTGTGAGCAAAAGAATGAGACAAACTAAGATAAATAATACCAATGCCACCTACCATCTGCAGGAGCACAAAGGGCAGAAATTGGCCCTTTGACCTTCACAATATCCTAACACAAGCACACTCATTTTACTAGTAGAACAACTCTGTGCGTTCTTTGCCATGATTTTTACTGTGAGGTCTGCTCCCAAAATTCCCAGGTCCCTGTCTAGTGGCACAATCTAAGGAAGTGCAGAAGCCAGGGGCAGATCCAAAGGACTATTACACTGAAATGGGGGAAAAAAAAAAGGCAGAAAAAACCCAACAAAATCAAAGGGACCAGAGAGATGCATTTGAGGATGCTAAAGCTGTGGGTTCCCATCATTGTGAGGCTGGTGTCAGTCATCTTAAAGGTCAGGGCAATCAAAGGGGGTTCCTGATGACTGCAAAAAGCCAACTGTTGTTCTTACCTTCAAGAAGGCCAAGGAAGAAGATACAGGACCTACAGGATGTTCAACCTAATCTCAATCCCAAAGAAAATATGGAGCAAATGCTTTTGGAATCTATTTCCAGCACTTCAGAGAAAAAGATGTGATTGAAAGAAGTCAGCAGAGATTTAGCAAAGGCAAACAATGGTCAGTTAACCATATGAGCAGCTGGCTAGAAGGCAGTTTTGCAGAGAAAGTACTGGTGGTCTTCAGAGACAAGAAGCTGAACCTGAATCAGCAGAGTGCTCTGACAGTGATGAAAGCTAACAGCATACTGGTATCAGTATAAGCACAACCAACAGACTCAGGGATGTGATCATTTCCCTCTATTTTGGCAGGAGGCTCAATCTGGAATGCCGTGTCTGGTTTTGGGCTCCCCAGTTCATAATAGATTTACTGGACTGATATGCTTGGAGAAAGTCCAGAAGAGAACAATCAGGGACTGGAGCACACACATTATGAGGCGAGGTTGAGACAGACAGTTTCTTCGGTCTGAAGATGAGAAGTGCAATTTTCAACTATCTAGTAAGTGCAGACAGAGCTGCTTATATAGAAAACAGAACTGGACTCATCTCAAAACTGCATAGCAAAAAACCACCTCCAGGCAATGGATATAAGCTGTGGAAAGAGGAACAGTAATCAGTCATAAGGAAAAAAAACGTGGTCATAAGTGGGAATAGGTGCCCAGAAAAGCTGTAAAATTTCCCTTCTCAGAGATGTTCAGAACTTGACATGACCCAGGGAAGCCTGGTTTAAATTCAGTTAGTCCTGCTTTCAGTAGTGAGTTGGACCTGATGACCTCCAAAAGTTCTAAGAATATTACTTCGTGATTGTAACTGAGGCATAGAGGCAATAAATTACTTAAACTCTGTCTGTGGTCTTAATAATGTTAACTCTGAGCTCTAAACTCAGCATTTCTGGGCTATTTATTTCATTCCCTAACTGCTGGGGAATCCCCACGTGGTGTTAAGGTTAGGTAGGTTTTGGTTAAGTAGGTTTTCTGCATTCTTGCACAAGTTAAATTATAGATTAAAAAAATGCAGTGCTGCACTCACATTATGCAGTGGTGGCACTCCAAGCAAAATGTGCAAAGTCCAAGTCTGCTGCTAAGTCTGTTACTCATGTCCAATACTTAAAATGAATTTATTCATTACTCACTGATGTATTGCTTGCTGACAGTCTCAGTTCAGTTCCTATGGGACCAAGAGTTAGCTCTACAGACCTTCAAAGCAGCCCTTAGATAGCTTTTCCCAGAAAGGTGCTAAAGTGAATGGCTAGGAAGCTTCACGTCTCATCCTGGCTTTCCAAAACAAGTTAAGGCACAAACAGCAGACTCCAATGCTGTCAGTCCTAGACTTCGGTGAGCAGTCTTTTCAGTTTTTAATGCAGTGTCTGAGGCACGCACATACAATACCAGAATAGCAATAGCTTCAAATGATAGGTCCCTTTGCAAATCAATTCATACCAACACATTTTCTTATCTAAGACATTTAAACATTTAGAGCCTCTTGCACAGGGAACAGCAGCTGAGGTCCCCAAGGAATGACTCCAACTGCTTTCCCTTTCTGGAATAATACCACAGACAACAGTAAATAGCATCCATCTAAAGCATGAGGCAGTATTATATACAGGAATCTGTAATTATAATGGGAATCAGACAAGGCTAATTGAAAAATAGATTGGCCAAACAGACACAACAAAGCACAAGGAGTTCACAGTCCTTAACCTGCTAAATTATTCACTCTTTGTCAAGAGTAGTAGCCATGTCAAGAGCTTGCTTCCCAACTGGTTCACTGTTTCAATATCATCATAATCCCAATTTGGATGCAAAGATGCTCTGGGTGTTTTTACCAAAAGACTTCCTAAATACAAGGTACAGGATATTAACTGCTCTCCCTTTATTCACAGGTACATTAGTCTTATCATTCCTGATGACTTCAACGAATAAACTCAGTGTTTCTTATAGAAAAACACTGATAAAGTATTCATAAAGGAAAAGTATTACAACAGATGGATCCTAGTCTTACTATAATTCCATGTAAGACAATGGGAACTGAAAGCACACAGCACCTTGGACAATCCAACAGACAACAGAAATGTTGCAAAATCAGAAGCGTTAGCTTTAGCTTGGCAAAATATACAATATTCTAATGCTTCTTGGGAAGGCATTTAGATAAACAGACTGACCTACCCACAAGTCACAGCAGTTGGAAAATTACACTCAGTTTCCAAGAGTAATACAGCAGGAAACAAAGATCAATGAGGTTTGGCTTGTATGTCAGTCGCTAGTCAGTGGCTGTGATGCTGTTCTACAGTAGTACAAGAAATCTGTCCACAAACACAAGAATAGCCAGTGTGCCTGCACTGTCAAATCAAAGCTGAGTAACTTGTCTCCAGCTGAGACCAACAGCTGATGCCTAGAATATTAAAACAGGCCAAGTATGCAACATTCCTGCCTTGAATACTCTTTTAACCTACAGGAATTTGCAACACAGAGGTTCCTAGAAATAGAAAGGTAACTTTGCTACATAACTTTGTTTGACTGAATTTAACACACATAAATCCTCTCTCATTTACAACTGCAAATGTCCGTGTTATATTGCACCAAAAAAACTCTCCTTTAGTTCATTTTGAGACTTTTTCTTGCTAATAATTTCTACTTACTATCTCATACAATTTCAGACTTCTGAGAACTCCAGTGCCTTCTTCTTCAGTGTGGAAAAGACTAAAATCATAGTCTGCTTAGCTATTTCCCAAAGGGACATGATTCCAAACTCCTGTTCCAGATGCCTTTTTAAATTCTGCTACAATGGAATCAGAACTTCAGTCAGTATTAAAGATGAAGCCACAGATTTACAGTGGCACAAGAAAGGGTTTATTTTCTTTCTTTGTACTTTTTCTAGTAATTCCTAGCATTCCGTTTTCTTCCTTGCCTGCTTCCAACCTGTGAGGCCATCTTGCTTACTTTATGATCTCTTTCTTTAGTGAAAAATGCTAGTTCAGAGGCCAATACTTAAGGCTCACTTACATCACTTCCATTTGCATCACCTCATATTTATTGATATTTCATTTTGGCTACAAGTTTTTCCACTCAGTTTCTCAACGCTGCAAAGTCAGTCTACAGTGCTCTGCTGTTGGCCTTCACTTCTGTGATCTCAAAATACCCATGTCAACAAGCTTTGTTATCACATTGTATGTCTCATTTTCCAAATCATTTGTGAACACTGATGCTAGAGATACAGCTAGCATCTGAAAGATTTCTTTCCAAGCCTTTTGCTCAGGAGCAGATAAAAGTTTTGGGATCCCAATGTGACGGAGTCAGCACTGCACTTGTATGCCTTGCTGGCCTGTCACAGAACACACGTGAATAGCAACTTTTAGCAACCTGACATGAGCACAGTCATGGTGCTTAAGTGAGAGGAGAAACAGACCAAAATAAAAGTAGTAACAGTCCCACTACTGATACAAGTTTTCATTTCTAGTTTTTTATTAAAAAGAAATACAGTTTTGTTTTAGTAACAACTGGTACCAAAAATTGTTGTTATGATTTGGAAATAATCGTTATAGTTTGGTTTTACAATGCCATATGGTCATGCTACAGGGGCCACTCTGGAAATGAAGGAGTTAAGCAGGAATGCTGGGAGATTTCTATGGATTAACCAGACTTCTCTGGAAGAGACCCTATCAGTGAACTGTTCTTCAATATGGTAAACTTGTATCAACTAACAGACTAAGCTGGCAAAGTGGCCAGGGAAGTGGAAAGCAGCCAAATGCAATGGAGCCCAAGGGAACCAGCCTGGCTGGGACTGTGAGCAGAGCTGTGGGGTGACTGCAGCTCAGCAGAGCCACTGTCTGGGTGACTCAGGCTCACACACACACACTTTCTGCAGACTGTCTTGCATTTTTGTTCTTGGCAAGCCAGAGTAGCTTGGGAAATATTTGCAGGTCTGGCTGTTTAAGCAGGAGCAGCCTAGCAGGGAGCACACACCAATCGCCCAAGATTGGCTCACAGCAGCAAGAAAATCATTTCCATAATAACTGTTTTGCAGTGTGCCAGCTACAGTTTCTGTAGCATTTCACCACCCAGCTGAATTACACACATACACACAAAAAGGTGGCAAACATGCTATTTTCATACCTTTTTTCTCCCCAAGCCATATTGACACATGGACTCTGCGACAAAATGAATGCTACCAAAGCCCAAAAATATCTGCACCGAATAAAAATATATTATGAAATAGCTTTTAAACTCTGCCCTAAAGCACTGATTGGCTGCCAGTGATGTCATACTCTGACAGTCCAATAAACATCCTGGCTAACCAGTCTCATCTCTGGTAGGAACTCCAGCCATATAGAGCACAGACTGCTCCAGGACAGGCAGGGGTTAAACCACACCCTTTCTCAGGTAAAGTCCTGACTGTTTCCTTGGGAGAGAATCCTTCCCAAAGGATTCAGGAAATCACTCACAGATTCTAGATATTTAAGACACACTTATGCATATTCAGAGGAATTAGTTTGGTCTTATCTATCGGTGTTGATTACACTTCAAGTCAAAGGTGAACAAGGCATGGTAACCTTTCCAAACAGCAACTTGACCTCCAGTCCTGTTTGAATAAACTTACTAAAGTGAGTAATGTTTTACAAAAGCCCTGCAAAACTAAAATCTGTGGTTTTACAATACTCAACAACTCATGCCAGAAATACCAACTAAGCTTTTAAAACATACTATCTTGGCACCAATTGCTCAAATAGTAAAATACGTTAACTCCTTCTGTGCTCTCATGCTTACAGGCTGCCTGACAAGGTTTGCAGCTGGAGGTAGCTTTGACAAATGGAACCTTCTATGCAGAGATAAATTTGCTGTGCAGAATATGAAGTGTACGGTGCTCAGTTGCCAGAAATCAATATTTGTTTCTTACTATGAATACAATTATTGGAGTTGGCTTAGTTTCAAATGTTACTAGGTGGATAGCATGTGATGGTGTACTAGGGAGTCTTATGCATGAACTGAAAATGCACTGATCACCCTCTTCTAGGTAGTTTTTCTGCCAAATGTGGGCTAATTTATATTAGAACAGCCTGTTTAATAGTTTGCACTCATACTTCCAAATCAGGCACGGAAGCAGACCACACAAAAATATGAAAACCTTGCCTGATTTTCTACATAAAACTTTCAGGTTTAAATCCCTGTTTGAGGTTTGGGGAGAGTCAATAGAAATTAAATGGCAAATTATAGGGTTCAAATATGGAGCTACTATATGGTTGGGTATCACTGCAGTGATCAGAGCAGTATCACAAGATCACTGAAAAGGCTGCGTATTGCCGTCTACTATTGTTCCTCTGCTTGTCTTGTCAGTTTCATATTAACGGCAAAAACGGTAAAGTCAGTCAAAGGAAAAAAAACCCACAAGCTCAGTGTCTAGAAACCTCATGTTTTCCTCGATTACTCCTAAAGGATCCCTTTACTGCTGAAACTCAGCCCATACCGTCAAATATTTCAAGTGGAACAAATTCATTACCTTGTAAACACTACTTAACTAACTGCAAGCCAGTGACAGAAAGCCAAAGCACTGTTAAATCAACTTCAGGCAGACACTGCATTTCATGTGTTAATACTTGCCATCTGCTCATGTTGCATTTTTTACCACATGAAAAAAAAAAAGTGACTGCTGAGTAAAGACACTTCACAAAAAGAAACAGGAGAAACCTGGCCTCACTTAGCCATGAACTACGGGGGGAGGTTTAGGGTTGGTGTTTTTTTCCTTTCTTTTTTAATAGACATATTCTGTGTCTACTGAAAACAGAAGAACTTGTGTAAAATAGTCTTTTTAGCTATTGCTGTGTTGTTACAGCTACAGTTGGAAATCTTAAAGAGAAAAGAAAGTGCCTGTGCATGTTTGGTACTCCAGACAGCAAGAAATTTGCCTCAGGGAGAAACACTTTGTGAAAGAAGTGGGGGAAGGGTAATATGCCAGTAGATACAGTATGTAAAGGAACCAGAGCAGGAGTGTGTGTATATTTGTGTTGAAGGCTCTGAAAAAAATATGCCAGTCCCTATGGCTCCTTCACAGCAAAGCACCTTTCCTGCTACACAACCATTACATCACCCACAAACCTGCCTGCTGGCCACAGAAAATGGCCCTGTCAGGAAGGGATGGATACCAGCACAGACAATGTTTCTTCATTTTGTGAAATATTCAATTTTAAAACTATTTTTTTTCCAAAAATTATCTTTAAAAAACCCCAAAAGTAGACCTAACTTCTTACCCCTTTGAAAACTAAAGGAGGTCAACATTTTGCCCCAAAAGTTGGACCTGAGACCAAGACATGATAGTATAAGCTTCGCTTTAATTTTGATCAAAATGGTATTTCATTTGACATTCAGGATGCTTCTATTAGTAATCCTAACAAGCAGTTAAAAATTTCAGTAATGTAAGTGAAAAGGAATTTGCTATGGCACCAGGTTAACAAGGAATAAATATTTCTGAAATTAGGGGCCATGAAGTTCTGCTTACCTGTTGCCAATAAAAAAATGATCAACCAAACAACCAACACTTCACCAGATCTACATTTATGCCTTTTAACAATCCTCACATTTTAAATGGACATTTACAAAGAAAGCATCTGAGAGACTCCTTTGCTGTGACAGGTACCATCACTGTGCCAGATACATTCTTCATATCTAGATGGGCAAATTCAAAATCAAGTTTCTTTACAGATGCTATTGGGGAGAAAAGGCCACATGATGACAGTGCATGAGGTGGAAATCTATCCACTGGAAGCTGGAGCAAGCAAACCTTTTCACGAAGGTTACAGCACAAACACTGGCTCTGTTGTACTGGCAAAGTCAGTGCATGAAACTTGAAAATGTGATTTCTGGCTAAAGATCTCTTTTGTTTATTTCCTATTGCTAGTCCATAGAACTATTTTACCTTCATAAAATTGCAACATGGTGTAATTTCTCTGGATGTTGCCCTTCTTTGGATGTATTCCCAACATCACCTATCATTATTTGATTTTGGTAAAACTCTATTTAGCTGCTGGGGTCTTGTTCCTAATGACAGTGAAAAAAAACCCTCAACCCAAACCACAACATCTATAGTCATAAGTAAACAAATGTCAGCCTATGTCACACACAACTGAAAAAAAGGACACTAGCAGGATATGTCACAATTATTTGAACACAAGGCAATATTTATAGTGAAAATCCTTCATCTGATCCCAGGTCTTTCACACTTAAAACTCATGCCTTTTTACTTCCACCTCAGATATTTCACCTAATGTTTCCTCTCCACAAAGCAGCCCAGGTGTTTCTTGAATCCACCTAGTATTTCCAACACTTCACTCATTCTCACATTAATGAAATTCATATGGTTTAAGTATTACTGTCCTCAGTTCCCTTCCTACTACTACTGCCTTTTTCCTGAGTTTGAATATCTTTTGTGAGTAGCTTTCCCTGTGCTAAAAATCTTGCACAGATTTTTATTAACATCATTCATAATTTTGAAGACTACTGTAAATTTGCTAATTTACTAGGGTCGGTTTTGATGCTAGGAAACAAAGATGTGTATCTCTGCAGTTATAACATTCAAGTCCCTGCTTTCAAACCTATATTGGACCAAGAGTGCCCGTTTTACAGCTGCCCATTTAAGAGCCACTTCAAGAATTAACATGGCAGACTGTATATATAAAACTGAAAGCTCAAAGAGAAAACAACTTGCATTAAAACAGCTGCTGTGATTTTCATCCCTAGTTGGATTCTCTGCCTCTTGTGTCCCTCCCAACTGCAACCCCTAAACTGCCCCAGTTAACTGCCCAGCATACTAAAGAAAATGAAACGTCTGCTGCTATGTTGAAGTAAAGGGAAACCAAAGATCCAGTCACTGTTATCTTCCTCACAAGTGCTTGGCCACTTCACCTATATGACTTCTAGATATTCCTTCTTTTCATTGCCCTGTAATGCAGGTATTTATTCTCAATGCATTTAACAGTTACATATACTCTTAGATGACATGCAACTCTTTAAAAAAAGATCCCAAACAAAATCCAAGTAGAGGAAGTATAAAGAACCACCAAGACAGGTGGAGTCATCACAAAAATGAGCAACAGGGAAGGCCAGGAGAATCTCCCAAGAGACTTTCATGTGCATCAGCCTCACACAAAAAAAGGCAGAAGCTCTGAAAATTAGTTGATAAAATACTTTAAAAAGGTAATGGGTGACCAAGTAGGAGCATCTATGTGACAGCACAAGGAGACGGAGGAAAGAGTAAGGGAAGAGGGAAGTTAATTAGACATCTGTGTGAAGCTGGGGGAGGGCAGATTGGAAGGCAATAATAAACTCCATAAGCAGTGCCACAGGGCTATAATAAGACTCCAGCTTTACTCTGAGCAAGGAAATGAAATCCACATTTGTCAGAGTATACTTGGGTAAAAATTGTAATACCTTCTAACAAACCTTGCTTACCCAGAGCATTTTGGAAGAGAACAGGCAATTTAGTAACAGCTTTGTGTGGCCTTTAGCACTACTGCAGTCATTTGTTAAATGGGAGAGAAGACAAAAACATCACCAGCACCTGAAGCTTCTCTTTACCTTTCCCCTTGTACACAAATAGATCAAGTACCTTATGAAATCAATCTAGTTTCAGTAAACACCACTATTTTGTGGTGCGTAGGAGCACTTACTTTGCGTAGGAGCTGATAGCTACACAGACACTTATAGTTCACTTTAAAATAAAGTATTTATATAGGATCAAGACCTTTGTTTCCCAGCCTTCATGTTTAATTCATCTTAATCTATACGTGTAATTCCAGAAAAAGTCAACCTGATTAACAGTTTGAGTGATTTATATGAGCATTGCTCCTGTTTGTGTGTCACTTTAGGATGTGGTGAAAATCCCCAATCTATGACATGTTCCATATTATAAAAGCCAAATTACAAAAAGTTTCTTTCAAAAGTTCCTCATGCCAAATTCATCCAAATTTTAATGTAGAAATTACTCTATGTAGAATATCTGGGATGAGGATTTTTCTAGCTCATAGTGTCTACTTGGGTCTTGTACCGGTTTATCCAGTTATACAATGGACTTTTTATTCACCTATCCTTTTTTAATCCTTCAAGAAAGGACTTTTAGTGGAAATCTGAAGCATTACAATAGTTCAGCAAACAAGTTTCATGCAGAGAAATTCTTCTGCTCAGGATTCTGTGGACTCTTCAATGTAGTGCCAGGCCATAATATAGGTTTATGGTAGAACCATAACAAAGTAATTTTATTACTGTATGACTCCAGTTCCCATCAGCAAGATGCTGTGTGTGTTTCATTTTGCCTATTTGTCTGGTGTGTTTACCCAGAAAGCAGTTTGAATCTGGAACTACTCTCAATGACATGGTTCAAGATTTAGCACCCTAATCTTGGTTAAGCCATCTCACCCCAGTATAAATAAAGTAAAATGTTTGTAAATAGAAAAGGTCAACTTTTTTTTTTTTTAAGAATTAAAAATAGGAATAAAATAAACTGAGAATTGTTTGCTTTTGTCACACTGAGACCACAATTTCTACAGGCATTCCTCTGATGAGACACCATTACAGAGTATGTATTAAATGGTTACACAGTAAGTGGAGGAACATATCATGTCCATGCCAGGGGGACAATAATCCACAGAAATATGGTAAAGTTCCCAACAAGCTCACCACAGCTATGGATGGCAAGAACATAATTTCTCAATTTATTACAATCTATTTGAAATGTTCAATCCTAGCATCATGTAATCTGCAGTAGGCTTCTGCATCTCAGCTAGAATTTAGAATGTAGCTGGTTATAGCCTAAACTGAGAAAAATAATATAACCAAAGAGACCCTGAAACATCCTTTTGTAGTAAGAGAATTCCAGTGTTTTGGAAAACATGGTTAATTTCTCTTAATGTGAGATGTATAAATGGCACATCTGTAACAAAGAAACTGGGATGTCATCAGAAAAATCCATAGGTAATTCTGCTAAGAAAGGGACCCAGCCTCTCACAACGCTGCTCTGCTGGCCCCAGGGCATTCGTGCTATTGGCAGCCAAGTTGTAGCTTTTATTATTTTATTGCTTTTGTTTAAGAATCGACAGCAGCACAGCACAGGTTTATGAACAGGAACCCTGAACCACTAGGATTGTGAACTGTGTTTTACATGCATTGTTTTATAACAATGAGTGCACACAATCCTGTTTAACAATGTATTTGATGGCACAGAGCCTTGTACAGCAGGCAGAAATGCAAGTACAAACAGAAAATCTGATACAACTGAAGACATTCTATATTGCAGAGCTGCAATGTGTAACATGCAAATGGTTAAATCAATAGTACGAGCGGTAGCCTGTGCTTGCTGCATTCCTCACAGGAAAAAAAGAGGAGGGTGAAGAGACATTTACTGCTTATTTTACTGGCAAGTATCTTTTCGGTAACTAATTCACTTTACCTCTGTATCAGGCAATGTTATGTAAAACACTTCTGAAGGAAGATTTTTTTTCCTGCCTCTCAAAAGCAAGCATCAAAGCCTAGTAAACCATGTACTGCAGAATACGTTTAAAGCTCAACGATATTAACCAATAGAGTCACTGAAACTGAACTCTAGAGGAGGGGCTCTCTGCATGCAAAGGCTGGGTTTCTATTTTCTGGCATAGATTATACCAGCTTACAGAAAGGCATCATTTTACAAATCTTTACATATAGAGCCAGAAGCTTTTGTTAGTGAGATGCAATTATTAAAAACAATTTCTGTGACAGAAAAGAGATGAGAGCACTAATGAAGGTGGCTTTCTGACAAATCAAATTTTTCCTAACTGTTTTTATTCATACATTTCATATCAGTACTGGAATGGAATTGGCTCAGTCTCTTTAAAAACATAAAGAGCCTAATCCCTTCCCATTAGAGAAGAGGAAGTCAGAAGCCAATCTTAGCACTGATTAAACAAAAAAACAAAAAGAATCTGGGTTGTTATTTTAACTTCTTTGTTGCACATGAGCTACAGACATTTTTTTCCATGATCATTTTAGCATGATGACTTGATTAAAAGCTGCTTTCCCTAAGGGGCACTTGTTTGGTGCTTTGCACCAACAGCAATTACACTACAGCTTCTCTCCATCACTGTGTTATGTAGCTCCTTATTTATATGCTGTTGTGCTGTCCTGCTTTGGACAGTCTAATAATAACACTTCTAGTGCAAAGACTCCTTACACCTGCTCTAAGTGTATACAAACAAAATTGATTCAAGTGTGAACAGGCAGTATTTTGACTTCTCTTCATGCACACTTGAGAACTGCATACAAATACTGCCAGTGTTGTATGTGTGCCTACTGGATACCACCAGCCCCAACTTCCACTTCTCCACCAGCCTTCCTAATGCTCAACACACAGGGCTCTGTGTGGGTATTCCTACTCCTGTGTGCATATTCCCACTACTCCCGTGTGCAGTATTCAAGCTCGAAGCACTCTCATCTGCTCCTTCTAACCAGTGATACTGCTTGATGTCCAAGCACAGTGTTGTGGCCTCTCTCAAGCTCTTCTGCTACACATCCACCTCAGCAAACTGGCAAGAAACTCTGGCTGCACTTCAAGAATTGTGTAGGTTCCCTCAAAGAAGCAGGTGAATGAGAGCTAAAGCCACAAGTAGCTGAAATCTTCACTTTTGAGCCTACTGCATCCTCTCACTTGAACGTACCCATTTTAAAATGTTATTTTTCTCAATATAGAACCAGTGTGACCTCTCTGGGGCTCCCAAATCAGTTAACAAACCAGTCCAAATCAAAATAGAACTGGATGAACTTCAAGCACAGCTGCAGGTAAAACAAGCTGAACATTGCTCCAGAGTTGTCAACAAATATTTAAGGACAGGTCAGATTTACTTTTTTTTTTTTTTTTTTTTAATTTGGACAATACTTTAAAAATGGCTGCTAGTATTCAGCACTTCACAAGTAATGAGTTTTAAATATGAACTTAGTACACTTCCAGTTTTTAAACACTCTGCTCATCTCATCTTTCCCATCTGGTATGTTTTAGTAATAATTTCACAAATATTTTTCTTCAAGGCTGTCAGAAAAATCTCATAGCATTTTGGAAACACTAAACATTATCCTGTGAGGTAAATTAGGACACAAAGAAGTAGCATGACATATATGTGATCACACATTGTCAGTGTAAAAGACAGTAACAGAAATCCCAATATGTGCTGCTTTGGAGTCTTCAAGAAATTAAATTGGTAATATAACAAATAGTGAAGCTGAAACCTGCAAAAGGATGACCCGCAAAAGTGAAAAAATGCAAAGTCTCAATATAGGAAAGATTTCTACTTCCTATGATTTATTTTTGTTAAGATTTATTTATGAAAATTCAAACTCAGCTAGCTGCCTTGTACATTGAGTTAAACCTTAACTTTACATAGCTCCTTTGTCCTGAGCTTTTTTGTCTCGGAGAAGGAACATACTATGAATACACAGAGACTGCAGCCAGAAGCCTGGGTCTATGTCCACACTTTACACTTGTAACCACCAGAAAGAACTGTTAAGTACTCCTAGATAATCATTATAACTCATCGATAACTTTTGTTCATTACTGAGCTCAGATGAACTAATAAAGTAACAATTTCCTAGTTCGATTTGTCAGAATCTACCCCAAGTGTAAGGAAAAACCATTAGCCAGCACCTTAGCCAAGAGAAGACAGCAAACCCCACCTCAGATAAGCAGCTGCTGTTCTAGAGATTACAATATTTAGTAGAAATAAAAGGAAAAGCCTCAGGAAAAAAAATTTAACAACTGTGCACTTTCTTCATACCATCAGCATAAGATGTTTTTGGAGGTTTTGAATTTATAAGCCTTTCCCTGCACATACACAGAGGTTACTGAAATATATATATATTTGACAAGATTCTCAGCCAATGACTGAAAGAAAATTTCTGGCTTTAAGAAAAAGCTAGATCTCATGAGCAAGAGCTGTTGACATTGTTTTCTTCCATTGGAGAAGATACCAGTGGTTTTCTCAAACTCCACATGGCTAAGTTTTCTAAAATAGATTTCCTGTCCTTTCTCTAACGCTGAACCCCATTCAGCCAGGGCACAGATAACATCTTTGGATAAAAGATTTGAAATCACAGGTTCTCCCATACAAAGTTCAAGCTTTACAGAAGAAAAGCTTTCCTTCCACAGAGACGTAAACTTCACAAGAGTTATTTCCTCTGTTCTGTTCCCTCAGGAGGTGTGATATTCTTGTAATCTGTCAGACTTACCCAGTCATATTTGTAGTTTATATTTAGTATAAGGTTGTTTCTTTACAGACCACCTCTGGATATTTCTAACACAAAGAGTGAATCCTCATTACCCACTTTTGTCCCACAGATGAGACACCTTTCCCAGTGTTACTGTGCACTGGAAGTGAAACTGGACTGTGAAACAACTTTCTGAATACTCCAAAACCACAAAGAAAGAAAGAAAAAAAGACAAACATTACAGGATTTTTCTGCACCTTGAAATATAATTGCAAAACACTGAGAATGAGGTTTCTCTTGCATTTAAAATAGCATCTATGATGTTTAACTGGAAGAGGAAAAAACCTTAGCTGAAATAGACACACACACACTGTAGTCAAGAGTCTACTCTTATCTAGTCTGATCAAGGCTATGGAGAAAAGATACATGAGTTGGATCCTACCATTTCAGAACAGTTTTAAATTCGTCTACAAAAAACGGTCTGAACAGTCCTAATTTGGCAAAAGATGTCAAAAAGGCATCTCTGCAATGATATCCTATATAACAGGGGAGAAGAGATGGACAACTAGAAACAAATAGATTTATAAAGAGTACAGAAACTTCTACACTTTTAGGATCTCATTAGGTTTCAGGCAACAGTCACACTAAAAGGACAGTTGCTGGAGAAACTCCATTGACATCCTTAAACAACTCAGCCCTTTACTGTACACTTCTAGTAGAAGTAACTCCTTACACACCTTGTCAATAAGAGCGAATTTACAGTGAGAACCACAGTGTCAAAGTTACTAACAAGCAGCTGCACTGCATCACTCAAAGGTTCACACAGACAAGTAATAACTGAACTGGTGAAGAGTTGAAGGAATTTTCTAGGGAAAGGTTTACAGGGTAAATATAAAAGCTTATTTCCCAGTATGCAAGATTTCATGGCTGAAGAGCAGGTGTTGTGTTTAATATCCATTGCTGATGTTTTTCCCCCTCCTCCAAGAATTTGTCTAATTGCTTTGATAATATATAATGTCCTGTGGACATAAGTTCAGTAACATATTAATACACCATGTAAAGGAAGAAAGAATCTCCCTTTTTGTATTCTGAACCTGTCTGCTGATATTTTCATTAGATGACCCTAGTTGTTGAATTACGGGAGAGAGTGAATAACCATTTTCTATTCACCTGCACCACATACAGAATGACTTCACAAATCTCCATCCTATCCTCCTTCAGGCTGAGTCTTCATCTGTTTAGAAATTTCTGTGAGAGAAAAGGTGGGTGTCAGGAGTTTGGGACATCCCTTTTCTCTGTAGTAGCAAGCAACAGGATAAGGAGTAATGGGATGAAGCTGGAACACAAACAGTTCCATTTAAATATCAGAAAAAACTATTTCACTGTGAGGGTGAGGAAGCCCTGATCCAGGGGTTGTGGAGGCTTCTTCCTTGGAGGTCTTCAAGACCCACCTGGACATGTTCCTATGCCACCTGATCTAGGTGAACCTGCTTCTGCAGGGGAGTTGGACTAGATGATCTCTAAAGGTCCCTTCCAATCCTACCATTCTATGAGCTCTTCCTTATCTGTGCTCGTCCTTGTTAACTTGCTCACCATGCTTTCCATCTGCACTGTTGTGAGGGAAAGGTTGGATGGGAGGAATAAGATCAGTACAGTAGGAAGCTATTCTATTCCCTATTTATTTTCCTTATTTGTTTACTACTATCATCATGCCTGCAAGCATGAATACACAATCATGCAGTATTTCAAAATTTTCCCTTGTAATTACAAGGAGAAGAAAAATATTTGAAAACACTGTATTGTCTTCAAGCCAAACTCAAGCCAGCTGCTGAATAAATGTTCTGGCCTTCTCCACATTCTTATTGGCATCCCAGTTATCCAACATTATTTGTATAGGCAGACCAGCCTTGCAGAACTTCCAGCTGCAATCTATTTTCCGGACTGGGTATCTGCTGCAGGTTTAACATGTTGGAAAGTTTTTGGGAACCAGCCCAAGACAACTCAGAAAAAGTATGTGTTGTTTAGCTCTTTTGAAAGGCTCCAATGCCTTCGTAAGCTACATCAGAAGTTTCAAATTGGCAGTAAACTACCCTTGTATCAGGGACATATTTTCCCATTCCTATGAAAATATTACCAAATTTGGCCAAGTCACAATTCTTTACTGAGTCTGTATAAACTATGGTTTTTGAAAGATTCACTAGAGTGTGACTGATAAAGATGAAATCAATGTGCACCATCTCCTGTCCAAGCCTCTGTTAACCAGACTGAATATGTATCATTCTTTCTAAGCAGTCAAGGTTTTTCCTGTATCTGAAAAATCAGAACTGGACTTTTCCTGTGACTGAAGCTTCCACATCTTGCTATGACATTTGACAAAAACATGAAGTGGTTCTGCTGTATCTACATGATCACCCATAACTGTGTATTATTTCCTATCCACTATTAGGCATGCTGGTACAGAAAACCCTTGGAAGAAAATTAGCAGGGCAACAAAACAACTAAAATACAGAAGGGACAAAAGACAGCAAGGAAGTAGTTGAAACTAGAATAAGGTTCCCAACAGAGATATGCTAAGACTGAAAACATGGTAGAATGCTACATCAGGATGGAGAGTGAGGAATGGAAAGGGTGAGTCCAGAAAAGGCTGACTGGAGATGGTGTTAAATTGCCAGGGAAATAACAGATTTAGAGAATGACCTGGGAGCTTAAAGAAGGAAAACAGAGTGTGAAAGTAAGTGGTATGAAGACATTCTGGGAAAAAAACAGGGGCAGAAAGGATGAAGAGAAAAGCTTCCTCAAGTCCACATCAGAACTCATTATTGCTGATTCAACATTCCTCTATCAGCAACTATCACTAAAAGTCACTGAAAGAGTTCACACTCTCCTCTAATGCTCATGGATGACCCTATAATTTCAACATAATCGACATAAAACCAAAGGCTAAATAGAAAGAGCAATCTATATTTATGTCTCTGCTGCAAGACGACGTATAACAAGCTTCTTATTTGCACATACGTATAGAGAAAATCCTTTCATTCAGGAGCAAAATGTAGGGATCTTCAAAATTACTGCTAGAACCATTCAATGCCTGAGCAGCTTCTCCTAAAAAGCACCTTACATTATTGAAAACTTTTAAAAGTGTAAAAAACCCCTCTTTACAAAAGTAAACTGTAGCTAGTTCCTTTACATCACTTAAAATGAATAATTAAATATGCTTTAAGACCACATTTGATACAGAAAGGGTATTTAACATCACTTCCCCATCTGCTGGAAGCAACTTGAAAAATACTCACGTTTTTAAATGACGAGATGGTTGCACACTGAAACGATTTGCAAACAGTATTAAGAAAGGTGCCATGGCCCTTCTCTGCTTCAAGCACTTGCTCTTCTAGGAAGGAAACATGTTGTGCAACCATTTTAACAAATGCCTATGGAGAGAGGACAAACACCAAATGAGAATTAAAAGCACCAGTGCTGTGTTTCAACATTATCCCAGCTAGAGAGCAGAAGTCAGAGAAAAAGCTTTAACAAGATTTCAGAGTGCTAATATAAATAGCCAAAGGGCACATACTCAGAAGCAGACTACAGATGTTTACAGCCAGGAGAAGAACCATTGGTCATGACCTAAGGCTAATTTTTCTTCTCTCCTAAGGGGAGACTTTTGCTCCTTTCTCAGTATGCAGACTGTGGAAGCACTTGCACTGTGTCTAAAAGTCTGGCAATCTTTCTGCGGTAAGGTGAAAATCTCTTCAGCACCCACAAAGAGACCGCTGCTGGGAGTGAGAAAGTGGCCAAAAGGTAGGAGGGAGTAGGCAGGAGAGAAAAAGACAATGACAAGCAATTTTAGCTAAAAGAGGTCAGGGATTATTGACCTAAAACATATGTATGTTCCATTTCAGTTGAAATGTGAGCCATAAGGAAAAGCCCACCAGGAAGAACACAGTATTTATTTGTTAAAATACAGAACAGTTTGTAAAGAGTTTTGATACTCTCTAGTGACAATGAAGTGCCTTTTTGTTTAGAAGTTTTGGGGTTTTTTTTGAGAAGTTGAGCACTGCTCATTCTAGGGATAGGGAAGGTGAGGCTGAGCAGGTAAATTAATTGCCCAAAATGTACCAGTGGCAACATGAAAATTAAAACCCAGCAGATTCGCATCCTATATAACCAGTACACAACAGTCCTTCCCTTTTCTACTTTTGGGAGTGCAAGTTAATTTCTCCCTTGAAAGTCCCCACAGATGCTAAGCTTTAAAAGTTCTAATTAAAACATTAACTACTGCTCAAATTACCAATTTCGTCTTATGCTGTCATAGTACTGCCATTAGAGCTGGTAATGTCAGGGAGAAAAACTGATTCCCAGCCAAATCAAGGTATTATCATCCCTTGATAATGAAAAGAAGCCTCTTAACAAAATTCTGCTGCATTATTCAAGGACAACATGCAGCCTAGCAAAGGTTGGTGTTTTCTTCATATTCCAAATTACTGCATCTCTAACAGCTGTACTAAGGCAACGAGGCCAGGATGTTTTGGGATTTTTCCCCTTCCCTGCATCAGAGAGGAAAAAAGTAACGAGAAGCCCTGTTACTTACCATACTTTTTGAGTTTTAATTTTATTTTCCTGTTCAAAGACAAAAACATCATCCCCACACACACCTCCAAAAATCCCAACTACCTATAAGCATGGGATTTGCAAAAAAAGACCTACACAGCTGAGACATTTATGGAAACATTTGGTTTGGAACTTGACTCAGTTAGCCAGTTTTCAATCCTAGCTTAAGTATACAATCAAGGATAGCCAAGTTGTGAAGTGTGCTGAGAACTCACTAGTTATTTCCTGGATTGGGGGTAACTCAGTTCTGAAAACTAGACAGATTTCTAACCAGGTTAACAGCCAACTCCCACCTTTGTTCTAAAATGCTTTTCTTCAATTTCCTGTCTGAAGCTTTCTCCTGCTGCTGTGTAGGTCCATAAAGTATGAAGTGGTTTGATAAGTGTGTTACCAAAAGTAAATGTAAAAATGCAAACTACAAAAAAATTAGTTGCATCTAAAGAAAAATTGCTGAAAGGTGAAGTCAGTTGCCCTGTCCTTCCCAGCCTAATAAACATACCAAAGGATATTACTTTTTACAGCACTGCCTATCTGCATATAATGTGTTAAACTCTTGGTTTCCTTCATGTTGAGTCATTTAAAACTGATTTTAAACATTACACAATTGACCTCCTCATGTTTTCATTATATTCCTCCCAGAGGCAAACTTGCCCTCAGTTGACACAAATTTTAACATACTGCTTACTAAATATGGTGAGGGCATTATCTTAGTGAGTCATGCTGGCTTCCCTCACTCAGGATACAATAAACACCACCACAGACACAATAGAAGAAGGAAGCTCAGAGATCTCTTCACTACTACATAAGATGATCATCGACAATTTAAAATGGATATGTCCAGCACTGGACGTGAGACCTGAATTTTTCAAGTTACAAATAGTTTCAACAGATACCCTTTCGAGTCACAAAGCAAATTAACATTATTAGTATTAACACCAAAACCACAAGTAATGTTCTTAATCTACCATTAGGAATGGTAAAACCCACTGCAATAAATTACTCCACGATGTTCCAAAATCACAAACACTTATATGTGCTGAACCATTAGCAAACATACTGATTTGAAACCAAACATAAGACAATAGAGAGCTATAAGCATCTGAATGCTCCATATAGATATCTGGAGAGTTAACCCATAAAACACGTAGAAAGAAAGATGTAGATTTTGTAAAGCAAGGAACAAACCTCTAATTTATCAACTTTTGCATAGATGTGGCTCATTTCCGTCACCTTGTCTTTAATGAGTGGAATGGTCTCATCCAGAATCCCTGATGTGTCACTTCTAATCTGCATGATAAAAGAGTATCTCACATGAGGATGGATCTCAAAGATAAATACTAAACCATTTTTTCACTTCACTATTTTTTTATATGAGTATTTCAAAAAACATATATCCAGAAAAGACATCACAAGGGACCTTTAACAGTGTGTTATAAAGTACATGGGGAAAATAAACTAGTTTCTCCAGTAATCCATGAGAAAACAAACAAAACCACCCCAATAGCAGATGTCGGGACTCCCACATCAAAGCTGTAGCCAGATCCTTCCCTATTCTCCTCAGATTTCCACACTACTCCTACCAAGAGATTTCTTACTTTCTATTACACGTACCATGGATGGGACAGGTATTGATAGAATTAAAATGAAAACTGCCTCTATACCATCCGTCACACTTTGTTTTTATTGCAGAAGAGCTAATCATACTACTTAGCAATCAGTTTTTGGGAAAAAGTCAGATCTTTGAGTACACCACTTTATCATCTTGACTTCACTAGAGGCTCAGGACTAGAGTTCTCAGGAGAGCAAGACTTTTCACACAACATAATAGTGTAGGCACCTCAAACAAAACTGCAGCTCCCCAGTCCCTGACAGTTTCCAATTTAAGTGCCATAATACAAGGAAAGGTTCTAATCTTTTTTGTTACCTCCTATAACTCAGCTCATTTTTTTATAGTTATATGGAAGCCTAAACCTTATCTGAAATCCTGCTGAGTTGGCAAGAATTTCCTTTATAAACACCTGTCAGTGCTTTGTTAGGTGGCAGTAAGATACACCTCAGAGTCCTGTAGCTAATGGAATGTACAAGCCAAAAATGATGGATAAGACAAGAACTGGGAAAAAGTCTCTGAAGGGAAAGATAAAATCCAACCCAAGAAAACCTCCACTAAAATACCCAAATAGACATTCTCATTTGTAAAACAGAACAGCAACACATTGACAATAAGAGAGGCATTTAAGCTCACTTTTATACAAGTTTGCTTTCTCAACTGGAGTTGAGAATCTCTACTCAAAATAGAGCACAGGAGGTCTTTGGTCACTTCTGGATTAAAGCTGTCCTGCCTACAATTTTAATAGATTTAAAGAATAGAGAGGAACAAGGATCCCTTCAAAAGAGGTTTTTGTCTCAAAGACTGAGACTGAAGATATTCTTTCTTCAACCTCAGTAAGAATCTTTTATCTAGAAAAGTGATAACCTGGAGCAGAGCTAATACTGCAGGGCAAGTTTCTGGGCATTTTGAGATTTAATCCAGAATCTCAGATAAAGCACAAACACACAGAGCATGCTTTATAAGCTCCAACAGGTATTTCGATATTTTATTGATGACCATATAACTCTTTTGTGTGTTTGCTGGGGTTTCTTATCATAAAGTTGTTTTTTAAAAAAAAACAGAGTATAAGCAAAGATATATAACTAGAATGACTCAGAGCAAGATTTTATGGTATTTTTATTACCAGAACAAGTACATGCAGATCAAGTGCTTTTATAATGTTGTAAGTATTCTGTAACAGGAGATCAAACAGACATATCAAAATAGTAGCAGCTTTCTATTGTAAACAAACCAACAATATCTCCCGTATTGCTGGTCTCAGCACTGTATCTACCAAATATATATATATGGATGCCTCTCCCCAGCAGTGACATAACTGTATATACAGGCATACTTTTATCTTTACAGTGTGCACTTCACATTCAACATAAAGTGAGCACAGACACTCGCCTGGGATCCCTGTGAAGGGCATCAGACATTTTCTAATATTAAATAGAAGCACAGAATTAATACATAATGAATGAGATGAAGTGGATGAACTCCAGGTTTGTTCTGTTGAATTATTTTGGGTCAATGATAGGCAAAAAAAAAACAAAACAAAACAAAACAAAACAACTTCCTCTATTATAAAGCAGCTGTGAAAAACAGCTTGGTGATCTGCCTGAGGTGAGGCTCATACTCAGGTATCCAAACAGAAGGGAATGAACTTTTTTGCTGATATTGGTCTCAGAAAGGACTAAGGAAAAGCCACTCTAACAGCTAAATGCTAGATAACTACTGTAAATATAAATGAGTTTTGGGACACAGCCAGAAAGATGGAGACATTATACAGATCCAGTACAAAAACTATCAACACCACAAGGTCAGAGCAGACGTGGAAGAAAAAAAATCTAAACCATCTTTCTTTGAGGGTAAAAGCAAAAAACCCATAAAATACACAGGAGAGCTGATCTTCCAGCAAGCCGCCTTTGATGAAAGGAAATGATATGCAAATATGATTCAAGAAGAGTCATTCTGCAGCAGTCTGCAGAACCACAGCGACAGAGGAGTTCAAGAGGAGTCAGCACATGACAAAGGGAAATGATTCTCTTGGTATAGTAACCTCTCATGAGCCAGAGAAAACAGGATTGGTCTGAGACCCCATATTATAAAATAAGATTTATTTCTCTTTGTGCAATGTATTTTACTTTATCTTCCTGAAGATTCAGTTGAGTGCTCAGCACAAGCACCAGAGCACGATAGTCCATGGGAATAAACCTGCATTCCTATTACTAGTTTTTGCTATGCAAACTGGAAGGGGGGGAATGTTTGATTAAGCTTTGTCTTCTAATTCCAATCAGCAAGACTAAGTTCATGGAGGCTGAAATCAAAAGCAGCAAAGTCAGTTCAGAGACAGCACAACCAGAGAATGAACGATGAATGTGAACACAAACCAGGCACAGCAAGGGCAGTGAGACCTGATCCTTGCATGCAATGCAGTGCAATCTGTGCCCGTTAAGTACAGGTTGTTCTTATTTTGCATTTTATAAACAATTTTTCAGGAAAAGTGTAGTTTGAGTCAGAGTCAAAGACACTGTGCAAGTTCTAGATGTCATAGGGACTTTTTTGAAAGGATGTCACTATATTCTTTTTCAGTCTTCAATCGTGTATGTTAACACAGAGTGACACAAAAGGATCTCAAGTAACCACTGCAAACTGAACAGCTCAGCGGTGAGGAAAGAGAAAGTTGAGGCTGGTATGTTCCTGAGAAGTTAGCAAACTCTAGCCACAGCAAACCAAACCAAATCACCTCTTCCTCCCTTGTCCCCAGTGATGAAACCAGGTTTCACTTCCTCAGGGAGGAAGCCTCCAAACTTCAAGTCCATGAGACAAAGATAACCAGTTAGCAGCTGGTCTATAGAATCACAATAAAACAAGATTTACAAACACCTCACTTCCCGGGAGCAAGTTCAGCAAGAAGGTTCAATGGCTTGAGAACAAATAACTTATGGTTTTATAACCTTGTAGGTATGCTGGAGGATCAACAGATGTATTTAAAAATACAATTATAAGAAGAAATTTTATGTCTACCCATACACCCTCTTCAAGGATTAGGAGCCAAAGAAAGGGAAGCAGTGAATTTCCACATGTAACTAAATGAGTTGTGTATATCTGAATAGATATAATTCTCAACTACACTTTAAGATACACAAAAGTACAGAGAATCACAAGTAAAAAGGTAACCAATGATCACCCATGGAAACAATATGAGAACAGCACGTACAAGAGTCTGGTTATGACAAAGAAATTTTTTTGCTTTTGTGTCACTGGTTCAAATCACAGCTGTTAAAAATTACAATCTGATAATTATACTTGAGAGGCTCTGAAGTCATTAAAAAGACAAGAATTTACTCAAAGTCAGTGCCCTAAGGAAGACATCACAAAAAGTTACATAACTGGTACTAAAATTCTTCTAGTGCAATCTTTTCACTACAAGATGCTCCTTCCATGGCAAGTGAGAGTCATGTCACTGTAACTTACCTATGGTACAAAGGTCTATTTTAAGTTTTGTGCCATGCTGTGCCTAGCCATGTACATCAGTATGACACTGGAAACAGCATTTTGTCTTCTTAGTACTGATGATCCAGGTTTTCCCTCATCACTATATTCAAGTGTATGCATCAAGAGTACTTGCAAGTGAAAAGCAGCAGTACACTCAAAGGAGAAAAGCCAAATCCCTCTCTATGTGAACACTTCACTGGACGCCCAGTTGCAAAGAGAAAGATTCTCCTTGCTTTTTGTTGGCATAAACAAAAGACCAAATTATTGCTAGGCACAGAAGCTGGAATCAGTTCAAATACTATATTATATTTATCAGATACCACTTGATGTGCTTCTGAAAGGAACCTTACATTATAGGTACTGGATAGAAAGCCACAGAATCAGCACACTGACTGCAGTGCTTTGATGTTCCCAGATAAGGTCAATAATCTGCATACCAGGGAATTATTCACGGCCTGTAGGTTGTGGAAAAAAAAAATGTTTTCAAGGGCATTGCAAAGGTGGTGCATTGAAACTAGGTTACTGTTTGTTTCAAGAAAAGGTTGGCAAGAGACGAAGCCTCACAGGACATTTAAAAGCTCACTGTACCAATCTGAACAAGCTAACCATCTTCCCTATATTGGAGCCAAAATTGTAAGATGTATGCCTGGCTGACAGGAAAAAGCATAAGGTACATGCAAAATCTTAGCATAAAGCTCCCCAACAAAAGAGTTGAGTGAATGGACTTAATAGTAAATCAGACAGAACACAATCAGAGTGAGCAGCTATTGACTCAAACCACTTGCTTTGCACAAGTCATGTCGTATCACTGAAGCAATCATCACCTTTCAGGAATGAACTCAAAGGATCTTTTTGCCCAAGAAACCAATCTTCTGTATTTGTACAAACTAAATGGGCCATACTATGGAATCTGAAGCTGATAAATGTAAGCCAAGACGTACAAAAAAAATAGGCTGCATACTCTGGGGTTCACATGCTCCTTTACAGCTATTTTTGTCAAGAGCTGAATGGAAAAACTGCTTGAAAAGTAATACTGAACTATTCTTACAAGGCAGCTATTTCTCCTTTTAAGTCTCTTACTAACCACGTGAGACTTCCCTGAGCCATGCTTTTGTTTCTTTCCACTCTGTCGCTTCCTTCTGACAGCAATGATGCCCCCTTTCCATAAGCAAGACATGCCAATGACAAAACCAGAAACCACTGACAGAAACTGAAAAAGGATTAATAACAAGCTACATTGCTGATTTGCCTAGAGCAAGAATTATGGTCTCACTTCTCTTGATTCATATCCAAGGTGCAAGAAAGATCTGTTTCATAACCAAATAATAATAATCATTAGTTCCCTGACTATATTTTGTACAAACTGTGTCAAAGCATGTTGAGTTTTCAAGGGGTTCTTGCAGCCCACACCAGATTGCTTTGGGATCACCTATATCTCAGGAGTTCTGTGCTTAGAAGTAAGCACAATATTTCTCCAAATACTGGGATATGTGAACAGAAAAGAGGAAAGATGCTTAGGAGGCAGTTTTCCTGTGAACAGAAGACAATGTCAAAGAAGGCCAGCCCACCAACATCTTTTGTTTGCCTTAAAGGAGATAAGAATAAAGCCTGGAAATTGGTGTTTTTTTCAGCTGCCTAAAGAACACTGGCCACATAAATTTCTTTCCTGCTTCACTTCACCATCCCTCTTCATTTATCTGTGCCACTCCTCAGTATCATCCAACAAAACAGATGACAAACAAGTCCCCAAGGAGATGTTCGCCGGTCACTTCTTGCCATTACAAGTACATCCAGTGCAATTAAGCAGCCATTGTAGTTGCCAATGACACATGCATTATACACAGTGCTGGAAGATAAACGTTGTGATAAGTGCTATCAGAAGTTGAGGTGGTCAGCACATCAGTGATTGCAAGGGGAAGTCGTTCTAGACAAACTTGGTCCATGCTATCTGAACTAACACTCGGAAAGAGTTAAAATGCAGCACCAGTTCCTCTGCCTAACTTTATGGTATTTAGCCCATGGAAAGAAAGAAAAGTTGACTGCAAAGGTCACATTTGTTATCTCTACGGGAACACCATAACACACGTAGCCTTCAGACAGCACTACTTAATGCAGAAAGCCAAGACCGAGCTGAAGAGACACCTCCTGCTCTACATGGTTCATCCCAATTAGGCAGCGACAAAGGCAAAGCGGTGTGCTGTAAGTGTTGCACAGCGTCTCAGTCGGAACCCCATCGTTAATTAGCTCTCTCTGAGTTACTCCACCCGCATCACTTCTCTCCTGCATTCCGACGGCAGGCTCCCAGCAGCCGCAACCAGCGTGCGCGTTTACACCGCGCCTAGCACGGGCTGGCTTAGTTCGTGGCCGACGGCCACACGTCCCGCGCGTCAGGACGAAGCGGCTGCTGCAGCACTGCAGGGTGCTGTGGGAAGGCTCCCTCTCACCGCCGGGGCGCACTGACGGCTGTGCCACGGCCCCGCGCGCGCACACGCGCCGGCAGGATGGCGGCCCGGCGCGCGCCGCCGCCTCCGTCATCCCGCAGAACTCCCCCAGCCTCGCCAACAGCTCTTCCATCGCTTCTTCCACTTCTTTCACCTGGGAGGGGAGGGATGAAAAAACAGTCCCAGAGGGCAGACCAGCCTTGCTGCTTCGGGCGTCCCACGGGGGAAAACCAGGCGAGCTGAGGAGCTTTTCAGGCAACCACCCTGTCGCCAACTCCGAAAGTTCCAAACCTAGATGCACAGAACTCACTATACTGAGAAGTGTGAAACCGGGGGTGCGGCTGTCGCCCCTGTGCCAGGAGGTGACCCCTGTAGCAGGGATGATGTCCCCAGCATCTGCCGCCGCGTGCGTTTCCAGTTGGGGCGAGTCTGCCAGCAGGCTTCTAAACCCAGCACGTCAACACGCATCTCGGTAAAAGTTCCTACCCAAAGCATCTCAACTTTTGAAGCAGGAAAGTTTGCACTTGGATGTGAAGAACAAAGTGGGATTTATAGAAGTTGGTTTGAAGTTACAGCCCACAGTATTCACTGACAGAAAAAAATGGTTAACACCTCCCCAAAAACCCAAAATCACATCCCATTAAGAAAATAATTTGAAAGAGAGAAAAAGAACCAAACCACTTTGACTATTTGGAAGCAGAAAGAACACTTTGAAAGGAAACCAAGAGCTGCTCAAAGGGCAGTTTTGGACAACCACTGAAATATTTCTCCTGGTTCAGAAAAAAAGCCCATACTCAAAACCCCAGAAAAACTCTTTAAAAGCTACAGAACCTTCTGCCTAAAGCCAAAAGCTCAGGCATACCTATTGCTGTGGAGGACAAAAGCAGACAGCCTGTCTTAACTGAAGTTTTAAAGACGATTGTTCACAAAATCCCTGTAAAGAATTGCAACTACAAGGAAAAAAAAAAAACCAAACAGCTATTCTGAGCATATTTTTAAAACAAATGGAATAAGCAGAGTTCAAATACAGGAAATAGAAATCAGTAAATGCCACTCTCAAAATCAGTAAAGGCCACCCCAAATCCTGCAATTGCATGATAATTTAAATAATTTAAAAAATAATCTATTATCCTATCCTAATCAGATCTCATATTCTCAAAATTTAAAATTATTAACTAAATAAAGCCAAGCAAAAGAAAGTTGTCCCATTTGTTGGGGCTAGTTTGCTTAAATGGTCACCATAAAATCAGAGTAAGAGCCGCTCGAAGCAAATGTTAAGAGCAGCATACATGCAAGTTCACTCCAAAGGTTGTGCTTTGCATGGACAGAGGATGGTCACACAACTTCTCTTTCTCTTTATAATACCTATTCCACATAAATGGAGCAAATGTCATTCTCTACAGAGCCTGAGTCAACTTTCCAGCTCAAAGAGATGTTGTTATACCTCTGGAAAGCTATTTGCAGCCAACTTCTGCAATAGAACAGATCTGAGGGAGTGATTTCAAGGTATGGAGGTATTCCTGGAGGTAGCTTCTGCACCAACACAATGAAGATGGCAATAGGGAAGGCAAAAGACTTTGCCAGAGAACCAGAAAAGAGGATCAAAAGATAAACACAAGTTACTAGTATGGAGCAATCACATGAACCCAGGAGACCAAATCCAACATGAAAAACTAAGCGTGCTGTCCTACGTCTGCAATCATGCAAGCTGGGGAAGGACTCAACTTCTCGTCACTTCCAGGACAGCAATTCAAAAACTAGAAAGAACAAATTATGCTATCACAAAGAGGAAAGAAGAAGAACAACAAAAATATCTTAAGCATGTGGAAGAAATAGTGGCTGCTATTTTCACGAGGGCAAATACATAGGTGTATATACGGAACATAACGTGGGCTGAAGAGAAATACCTATTAATTAGAAGGCATGAGCTCAAGCCATGTTCCAAGTAGCAGTAATGTGACCCAACTTGACCCAAAAACACTGCAACTGTTACATCAGCATTGAATCAAAACTGGTATGCATTAGTCTCAGAAAAATTGTCAGCAGCTGGTATCTTTGTGTCAGCTTAGTGCCCACACCTGCCAGCTTGTTAAGGTTACTTCCCAAGAAGCTAGTGTCTCACCAAGATGTGTGAAGTCATCATGGTGACATAAACCATCACATTATATGCACATTGTCATTTCACTTAAACAAGATTTAAAACCTACTCACAAAATTTCACCACCTCTTCCTTTTTTTATGTACATATCTGGACAGAGGAAACATTACACTCCACAGCTTTATCAGAAGGGATCCATAGATGCTTTAAACCAATGCATGGATTTCAGTGGTGCTAATACAAGTTTGCATTCCCTGACAATCTGTTCCATGTCTATCTGAGGTAAACATTCCTGTGTAGAAAAGTTGGTTTTCTTCTTCTCCTTTGTATCCTTAAATAATGGAATAGAATGCTCACACCTAATTTCTCCTGAGAAAGAACAAGCACTCTTCTTTGGGACTGCACATAGGCTAATTCAGGAAAGATCAGCATTAAACAACAGAAAAAAAATATATTGTTTTCAAATAGGAACCAGTCCACAGTAATTTCATGTTATTATAATAAATTAATTTTTTTAAAAAAAAACTGTAAGCATTGAGTCTCAGTGATTTCTCAAAGTCTTTATAAGGCAGAGAAACATAATTGCTGTCATTTTTTAAAGTGTATTTTATAACAGAGCAATCTCAGTGGATGGTGCTAGTATCAGATTGTCAACAGAACAATACTGGCCAAGTCCTGACGTCTCTTGGCAAGTCTGCACACAATCATCTTCACAGGCCTGAAGACACTAAGGTAGCCACATGTTCAGGACAAGCAAAGTTGGCTTAAAGATACAGTCCAAAATTAGTATCAAACTTATGGCTTGGAAAAGGCAGTTGAATGGTAGCAATCATTAACAGCATGACTGCAAAGCAGGTGTAAATGCCACTAACTTGACAGATTACAGAAACATCCATTTGAAGAACATGCATTGGGTGCTCAGAGTAAACTTGCAGACATGCTTCGGGCAGGTAGCCTGGTGAAATTACGAGCCCTTCTGAAATCTACCATGAGCATCTTGGATTCATAGTGCTCAAAGAATCAGACATTGGAGTATCATGTGTTAGAGGACAGAAGCAAAGTTTATTGACACCACTGAGAGTTAATTCAAAACAAATTCACAGTCAAACTTTAAAGCATGATACGTAGCCCAAAAGGTAATGGAAGATAGTAAGAAATGCTAGAAAATGGCTGCAAACAAACCACTTAACACCATTTCTTCAAGGCATGCTGCTATACAAGCACACTAGGCACAAAAACCCTTAAAACAGTACATTTCAAAAGGACCCAACTGCAAATAGCAAATACTTTGCAGTTTCAAAGAATTGCAACCCAGAAATACAATATTCTCAGGGCTCAATGGATTTATGAAACCTTCAGAAATGGTTAATGTTGCAAATTGCAGTATCAACATTTACATTTACCACGTAAACAGACCACACAGCCTCCTTCCAGGTGATTACAGAACTCACTGGGTATTCATCTCTAAGATCTGAAATAAAACTCACTGACACATTCAAAGTTACGATAAAAACATGGGGTGACAAGTGTTTCTTAGTTAAGGCTGTAATTTAAAATCATTTTAAAAAAATCACATAAGCTGGCATTGGCAATATAAGTAGTCTGTCCTTTTCCATCACTCACTCATGCCCCTAAAGCCAACCCTTTGCATGTGAGGGAACAGACATTCACAGGGGAATGAATCAGGAAATTGTTGTGAGTTGAAAACTAACCTTTCATTTCTTTGCCAAATCATTTTTATCTCAAACCAGTTCTTCAACTCAATTCATTACACTGCCATACTAAGGCTAGCACTGACAAAGAGAACAGGCAGGAAGGGGAAGAGATAGGTTGGATCTTTCAGTAGCAGTATTAACTTATCATAAAAACTTAGCCAAAGGCAAAACAGCACCACTTGCATATGGCCTTTTAATGTTCCCATATATCCACTGTTGATCCTCCTGTTTGTTTATGGAAAGAAAACAAAATTAAAACCAAGACTTAATTTTGTAACTTGGGGAAGAAATACGTAGTCTAGCTTTGAGGTTAGCTTTCCTTTCAATTTCTTTTCATGTACTATATACTGTACCCATAGCAATTCTCTTTCCTTACCACTTCCCTTTTAAATGTCTTTGTTTCCAAACAGCAATCTCCTCCCTCTTTACTCCAAGATACGCCTTAATAACACCCCTCATCACTCCTTTCATCTGCCTTGGCATTATGCTTCCATTCAACCTTAACACAATTTACTTGCTTTTCCCAAGGATTTGATTTTTTTAATACCAAGCTCATTCCTTGATAAAAAGATTTCTGTCAGGTATTTGATATCATCAACTGTTGAGGCCCATGAGAAATTAATCATATTGTTCTATATTATCACACTTCATTAAGGAACATGAAAAAGAAAAGAGAATCCCTCACTAAATCTCTTCTACAAAGTTTTCCAAAAAGTCTTTCACTTAAAAACTTAAGCTACATTTGTAGGAATTTGATACACTCTCCTAGTATGTCATTAAGGTGATAAGATAGGCATAGGAAACTTTAGAAATAGCCAAACCAGAAAACCACACAGCTCTCTGTAACATTAGAGACTCAAGCAAGAAAATTTCAATGCTGCTGAAAATTAACAGGTTCTTCAGTATGATGTCCTCCTATGCCAGCTTCAGAACACAGGGAAAAAAAACCCTACAAAGGGAAAAGGACCTATGTATAAGGAGGAACAAAAGGTGCAGAGTATCAAATGTGTTTCAAGAGTAGAATTAAAGTGTTTCATAGCACTTGACAGGACACATTTAAATCAGGCAGAATAACATTGTGTCGAACAGCATATGCTTGAAAGCTTTCACTTAGCAAAGTCTTCTATGGGACTATACAAATATATATATATATATTTTTGCATTCATCATTGCCATAGTCTTATTTATTATAAAATTAAAAATCATAATGAAAATCAGGAGTTACAAGCTAGAATAAACTGTTATTGCTCATTACAAAATCAAAATAATTCAAAACTAAGGCAACTGCTTGTGAAAAGGACTGAAAACTCTCAGTCTGATTTCCACAACACTGTGATATGTGACAGAGCTGAGCTAGCAAGGCAAGGCCTGCAGGCAGAGACACTTAAAAAGATGCTTCCACAAAAGCTATGATTAATCCCCAAGTAGGAAAATATCCAAATTAAACTGCTACTTTGAACAAGCTACCAATATGTGCAAGAACCAAGAGAGGTCAGTATAAAAACAAGTGTTTAATTTCAGCTGAAGGTGCCTGAAGGAAACAGGATGACTTGCAAGTAGCAAAGGACACAAGTTGTTTCTGTATTCCTTGTAAGAAGTATCAGGCTTGACACTCAGTTACAAAAATACTTAGTCTGCCATACAACACTATACAGGAAGCTTGCTTTATTAATCAATGAGTAACATCAATAAAACCAACAGAGGCCAGCTGACATGAATGAACACTTTGATGACACATATTCCCTACCAAGTAGTTGACTTTGCAATGTCATCTTAATCAAGCTTGAAAATGCCTTTTTGTTTTTTTTTGTTAATAGTATTAACAATGCTTGTTTCTGGCCCGCTAAAGATATGTAGATGACTAAAATGAAGATCGTAATACAGAAATAAGACAAAAGCTGACAGTGATTTAATCATGTGAAAATTATGTGGGTACTATGGACTAGGCATTGTATCCAATCCTTGAAAATCCTCCACAGAAAGCCAAAACAGAGATCCCAAGATGTGGATATAAGTGGTCTGACATTGCAAATCATAGATAACCCTAAACAAAGAGATAAAACTGACATTAAGGGAGAAGCATAGGGGAAAAAAAAAATCTCTGAATTGTTAAACTGAACAAAAGTTTCTTTTTTTTTTTTTTTTCCCTTGGAGACAAAAATAAATCACATGGATGTGTACTGACAAAATGAAGGATGGGGGTGTGAGGAAGCAGTTTTAAAGACTGATTTAGAAGCGCTTTTTATCTTGAAAAGAAAGAAATAATAAGATGCTCAAAGAGAATGTTATTATTCACTCTACAACACCACCAGGCTCCAGGGGGAAGGGGCTACCTACAGGTCAGAAAGAGGGATACTTCCAAACACTCTCTACCCTTAGTTTTTCTAGCCTTCCCCTCTTTTAGGGGGTTGGAAAGGGGCATGCCTTAGCCTACAAAGTGCAACTTCAAAAGCTTCCTCTTTGCTTGTAGGCATCTCAAGTGTCCCCTCTGCATGACAGTGCTGCACAAGATCACCAGTCACCATCCCGATACAGCTCAACAGCTAAACCCTCGTAACTAACTGCACCTAAGATCCTCAAACTAAGCATCATTCAACTTTATCACCTCGGCACTCTGCACCTGACCATACCATCACCAGCAGACTTACCTTCTACCGAAACACATAACGGAGCAGCGCCCACAGCCATAGTCATTAAAAAAACCCCAAAGCAGCACGTAAACACTTATTGATCAGCTCAGCAGCTGCTCAACTTTATCCAGCACTGCATGCCCGACACGGGAAACCTAAAGCCCAGAGGCAGTGCACGTCCCGCTCGCTCCAAACATAAGAGCAGCATCACGAGCAGCGGGCTGCTTGGGAGCCACGCAGGAGGGCAGCTCCCGGCGCAGCAGGGACGAGCAAGAGCGGCAGCAGCCCCCGCACAGCGCGAGCAGGGCGGGCGCCAGGGCTGGGGCGCAATGGGACCCCCGGCAGCAGCTGCACCTGCACCGTCCCCGCCTCTCCCATCCCCTCCGGCCGCTGCAGCCCGCGCCCCCCCCCCCGGCTCC